>JAOEHX010047536.1:58418-90395 GCA_025448015.1 Bolborhynchus lineola | reverse complement strand
ACTACTCAAATACACACATCTAATACAGAGGTTGTATATGACAAATATGTTTTAGTTTTGTGTCATCAAGTTATGGACGTCTATGTCTACCTACACACAGTGATCTCAGGAATGCAGATGACTTCTCAGATATTTTAAAGAAAAAAAAAGAATACGGGTTTATGTAATGAGTTTGATTTTCAAAAATTTATGAATTCTTCTCATTCACAATAAATTAGGAATAACAATTAGGACAATAAATAAAGATTATAAAGATTCAGTTCCACAGTTTAGAAATTGTTGGGATAAAAGCTGAAAGATGTGATCCTTAATTTTCAGAGGCAGATTTTCTAAAGGAGAAAAAGGCACACAGTGAGAAAGCTTCCTCTCCCTCAGCTAGCAGAGGCCAATCTGGTGCCATATGGTGTGGCTATAACTGACAAAATGTATAGACTCTCTACCCAGACTGAGGCCATGTCTGCAAGGAGTTCTTTACAGTTCACACTGCCTATGCTTTGCATGCTCCTAAGTATCTCAGATCATTGGTTTAGTTCTTGTAAATGCTTAAGAAGAACAAAATATCTTCTACCACATCTGGTAGATAAGGAGCCTTTGCGGCTGACACTGTAGTTTAGGACAATCTTATACTCTTGTGCATGATAATTCTGCTTCCATTGGCAGTCAGTTTTTTCCACTTCCATTAACTTCCCTTAGATTAATTATGCAATTAATGATATAATAGAATCATAGAATAGTTAGAGATGGAAAGGACCTTAAGATCATAGAGTCCCAATCCCCTTGCCATAGGCAGGGATACCTCTCACTAAACTACATTACCCAAAGCTCTGTCCAACCTGGCCTTGAACACTGCCAGGGATGGAGCATTCACAGCTTTCCTGGGCAACCCATTCCAGTGCCTCACCACCCTAGCAGTAAAGAAGCTCTTCCTTATATCCAATAAGCTTCCCTGTTTAAGTTTGAACCTGGTCCCCCTTGTCCTATCACTACAGTCCCTAATGAAGAGTCTCTCCCCAGCACCCTTACAGGCCCCCTTCATATACTGGAATTCTGCTATAAGGTCTAAATCTTTCTGTATCGCATATAACTCCTCTGATAATAATGACTTCTACTTAATGAAGGTCAAAATCCCACAAGAACCCTTGTGAGGGTATCAATCTATATATCCATATCTATTTCAACATATATTTAACTCCACATACAATAGTGTGTGTATATATATATATATATGTATTCTTTCTATATATGGGCATACATATTTGTGAGTGAGCACAAGTAAGTGTGTTTTTGTGGAGTTCCAGATGTCTGGTGTAATTACAGTTTATAAGTAAAATATATAATTTTTCAAAATCTCATAATGTGGTGATTTCAAACTAATATTTTCTTCACACCCTAAAAGTAGACTACTTTATTATGGTCAGGACTACTTATTATGAAGTACTTCAGCTGAAGACCTGCTTATTCAGAAAAATGTTGAAACGGTCGTAAACATTAGTTTTCAACTTGTCAAAATGGACTGGAAAATCTTTAATTCAAACTTATCAAAAAAGTTAATCCTCAATAAAATTTCAATATAAAAAATTAAATTAATTTAAAATGTTGAAAACATATTGGTCTGAAATAAACACAACCACAGTACCTACTCCAGCTTTAACTACAATTATTATTTATACAAGTTATTTGTATCAAAGCATTTTCTGGAGATGCAGACTAAAGGTACTATTGAAATGCAGTCGAGTCTGTGGTGGAACATGGCACCTGCTGTAACAGTCTATTGCATAGTATTACATGGAGATCTGTGTGCTTGTGATTGTAAAAGATGTGTATGCATGTACACACACACACATATATCTGTACAATTTTAGTTTGTTATTAATATTGCATTCACATTTTCTATATGCATGAAATATAAAGGATTGAAAGCGCCAATTACACTGAAGTGAAAGCCTGCTTATTAATTGACAATAGGCCTCAGCTAAGTAGCAACAAAAGAAGTGCTTTGTTTGGCAACCTTTGTTTAAAAGGTCCTTTGAAAACTCTTTAAGAATACTATGAATAGAGGTTGAACAAACCTTTAATCCTCTTCAGGTCACTCATGTGCTAAAATGAATAATAGTGTGAGGTCTTTTTCACCTTTGAGTTCTTTTAAGCCAGTAACATAACTTAAAATGAGATAAAGAAAAGGCCTAAAAAAGCTTGAAAAACTCTAACTTGTACACTTCTGGCTTATGTATTCTCCTGCAATAAGCCCAAAAATGCATTTCGTGTTGGAGAGATGTATAAATACACAATATTTATAATTCCATTTATAATTTCCTCAGTCCCTTCCAGTTATTTGTCTTTTATTCACTTCAAATGCATTGAGAACCTTAGAACATTTTTTTCATTTAATGCTCCTGTTCTTTTGTGAGTATCAGTGTGAAAATCTTTCCTTCATGCTACAGTCCCTTTTTCCTATTCAACACTAGACTGCACACGATAATTAAACCTTGGGGGCTTGGAGATTTTGGACTAAAGCTTAAAGAAATGCAGTAGTGAGGCCTCTTCTCCCTCTATCTTCCACCACTTGCTGTGGGGATTTTCTTTAGTTACACATGGCTTCACAGGTAAACAACCTTGAGAAAAAAAATCACAAGCAGGAATTGAATTAACACCTTAGCATTGCTTATAATGAGTCAGTTTGCTTAATTAGATGATCAGAAAAATTATGTTCTAAAACATGACAGGGCACAGACTGAAGTCTCTATTCAGGCAAATGCCTGTAGTGCTACACTGGGGGTTTTGCAAGAACAGCATCCCAGCCAAGACTAAAATGATAATGTGAAAATGCTGAGCTTCAACAGAAATTGAGGTACTTTTTTGAAATCAAACATAAAGAAAATTATGTATATTTTTTGTTCATAAATTAAGTTCTTCAATTATCTCCACAACTACGAAAATAAGCTTGTGAGCACATTTCCTAAGATAGAGGTCTGTAAATATTAAGCAATGCATTTTCCTCTGAACTAGGTGAAAAACCCCACAAATTAATTCAATGAGCAGAGGGGAGAGAGGCACTAGAGCTAGCACTTCATCCAAGGGCCAGTCTATCATGAGAGCTCCCAAGGCACTCTATTAGGCTCTAGACAGGGTGCCAGGACAGAAAGAGCCAAGCTTATCCCTGTGCTTCCAACACAGCAATTGGTCAGGTCCTACTGAAAGACTGGAGAAAACTGGGATGGATCAGGGGTCTGTGACTCTTTGGAGGAGCTGGATATGGCAAAGAAACAATGGAGACCACAGGGTGAAATGGTGTTTGAAACCAGACTCCAGTACTTGGGTTGCTTGAGTCAAGTAATTTTGAAGTGGAAACAAGACTGCATAAATGACTCGTGTTGTTCCTGGGGTCCTCCCTTAGCCTTTCTTCCATCCCCATCCGTAAAAAGGCATTTCAGGCTAGAGAGAAAGGTCAATTTCCAAAGAAAAATCCTATCTGACACAAATACTTGCAAGTCTCCTTGCCTTTTCCTATCTTGTATTGTGTATGAAGACATACTGTAATATGAAGGGCTTTTAAACACGAACAAGACTGCATAGCTAACTACTGCTAACATTAATCATAAATTGTTTTCTTTCTCATCTTTGAAATCAGTGTAACAGTAAAACACCAGTTGCTTCCAAAGACAAATGCATTGTTTAAATCAAAGCAAATTATTTACAAATAGGTTTCAGTATTCAAGGTTTGAATTTTTCAGCATGTGTGCAAAACGTTTCCACGCAGTTCTATCAGCCGCGCACGCACTTGATCAGCTATGCCAAGCAATCTGGCAAGCATTTCTCTGAGCTACTGCTCTGATCAGCTACAAAAATTTCTGGAGCTCCATAAGAAAATCTTGCATATTTTTAGCTTCATGGTAAAAACAAATTTTTTGCATTTATTATTTCATTTTTTTTACCTCTTTCTGTTTCAGTACCCACTGCTTTACAGGGGAACCGCATTCATCTGCAGATGCTTATCTCTTAAGGTATTTGTATATATCACTGCCTACTATCCCCTCTGTAAGGCAACCATCAGAGTCATAAATCATTATCTCTAGTAAGAAAAAGTTGTTTGCTGCCTTAACTGTGAACATTTAGTTTTTAAAGGGATGGTTGCTTAACTGGGTTCTTCTCTTAAGGAAATTAACTTTTTATCTCAAAGACAGCTAATTTAGCTCTCAGCACCTTTGCTTCCACTTATCTTCTTATCTTGGGTAATCAGGATGCAGGGATTCCCAATCTACCCCTTTTTATAGCTGTCTTTCAGTAGTGTTACTGTTTGAACTTCATACTCCTGGATAAAAGGGCTAGCACACCAGCTCAGGAAGCAGTTTTAAGTATGAGGTAAATATGCAAGTTACTTAACAGCCCATATATGAACTCAATTACATCCTTCACCTCTGAAGATATGAATAAAAAGATTTGGCTTTGATCTTAAGAAATCCCTACTTATAAATCAATTTACCATGGGATTTTGTTAGTAGCAATAATTAGTGGTTAACATCGCAAAGAATACAAGGTTGGGAAGTTTAAAAAAACAGTGCCAGGTTGGGACATATTTTTCAAATATATTACCTATATTACACAGGGGAAGCCTAGATTTCTAATCAGGGAGGTACAGTGGAGATTTGCAAAATCTATTACATTAAATAAGATACACGAAAATCCTGTAAAAATAAAAACATGCAGCTGGGTCTTTTTTCATGACTTTATAATTTTATTTTAGTCTCAGTTCAAAACTAAATTTGGAATAAATGGTATAGTACTTAAGTACTAAAATCTTAAGGCATATGTGTACATTTAAAAAGAAATACAAGTCAGCATCAGAAGTTATTTTTACTGTAAACACTCTTCGTGTGTTCCTAAGTAGAATGCAATGTCTGCATAACAACTTCTCAAATGTCCAAATTCCCTCCTATCCACATAGTGTGGAACAGATGTTGTCCTGCTTTTTATTACTTTAATGTATCTATCAATCATACTTACGCTGAATGATGAAATTAAAGTGATAGAAAACATTACTTAAGATTGAATTCTACATCTGTATCTTTAAAACATTTTCCTACTTTTTATTTTGGGTGATCATTTGGGTTATTTTACCCTTAGCTGCAAGGTCTGATTTCCCATTTGTAAGTTAAGATGTAACCAACCCAAAAATGTTCACATGTATAAAGGTCCAACTTACAGCAAGAACTGTGCATCCTTACAGAAACTTGAGATCCATAAATTCAGCCATGCTGGAAAGAGCTTTTTGTTTAAAAAATTGGGCTAAACAAAATGCAATTAGGTCTAACAGGACAAAAATAATCCCTCTTGAGATTCGTAAATACACTCGTGGGAGACTGGAAGCAAAAACCAATATAACTGGAATTGTGTCTTGTCTAAGCTGACCATTTAAACAGACAACTTTTCCCAAAGTAAATTAATTGGGCCAGTTCCTATATTTTTACCGTTACTTAACAAAGTGAAGTAAATGTGAATTTTCTGGCTAAATCAAAGCATTGGGTGAGGAACTTCTATTCTGCTTTGATGACAAATTGTGGTCTGTGGCTTTAACTGTATTAGGAATACTTCAGCCTCTAAATACATCTCCTAAAATCATGAAAGTGCTTTAGGAAAGCACTGATTCTTGCTGTACTTAAGCAAGATTAGGGGCATTTGAAAAATATTAACACAATACCTGTTCAAATCTATGGAAATTATTATTGATGTCATGTCCTTTGCAGGTCTGTCTTCACATCTTTATAAGATCTTAAATTTTTATATGTGAAATCCTTTGGGAAGTTCATGTACTTTGCGATTTATTTCTTCACCTAGTTCTCACCTAGATTATTTCACTTTATCATATTACATCACATGTTATTTGACTTTTTTAAATGTGCTTTAATAATAACCCTTAATAATAATGGACCGTAACGGTGGTTCTTAACAGTGAAATAATAACCAGCAGAGAAATTTGAAATGACAGGAATAGAAACATGCTCCCCTGAAGCTCAGATGGAAAGAGAGAAGGAATCAGCTATCAGGGACATGCTGGCTGGGTCAGTGTGCCTGCTGGAGCACAGTTCCACAAGCAGCACTGGCTGGAGTTTTCCACTGAAGTGCTTCTTGATCAGGAGAGGCTAGCTCAACAAATCCCAAAGTTACTGTTTTCAGCTTTCACTTACTGAGGTTCTCGCTTAAAGACTTTGTTCTCCAAACTATTACTTTTCTGGAATGGCATGATTTCTTTGTGAAAATGTACAAATTCTTGGCTTCATCCAGTATAGACTGGGAATACACTATGTATTGTATAAAAAAGTTTTCTACCTCACTCGGTCCACTCTGTAGTCCACGTGAACTAGGTAGAATAAGACACAAAAACAGAGCACAAGAAACCCAGAATTCCTCTCATCATTATCTCTAAGTTCTTAAGCATACTTATGAGATTCATTTGTTTTGTCACCCCATGCCTCTAAAGAATAGAGCTGAAACTTACCTGCTTCATAGGCTGCTGCGGCAATAGGATTCTGCAATGCATTTGAGATGCTCAGATAAAACAATATGAGCCAAGGATTTATCCTAGTGAACAAAGATTATGAAACTGACCACTCTTTATAGGAACAAAAAAAAAAAATTCCTCAGGATATGTTTCTCAGGATATGTCTCCTGGGATGGGCCATAAAATAAAGTTTTGAAATTGATCCATCCATATTCCTGACATTCCTATCCACAGCATACTCTAGGGCAGATGTTAGGCAAGAAGACATTTGACAACTTTCTGGATTTTTGCCCCAGGTAGATTAATGAATTCATAACTGCTAATATTTGTGTCTTTGAGCTATGCATGCCCAAAGCATTATAATACGTAGAAATAAATTTACTATACCTACTGTGAAACATGAGGCAACATGAAACACTCTATTCCTAAAACGAACCTGATTAAAAATCAAGAGACACCACTGGAATATAATCCTTATTTTAAGTACTATAAAACTTACAATGGTGCAACTATGATCATTACTTAGTATTGCATGAACATAATCTGATATGAATTTAGGGGTTTGTATTTGTGAAACCTGCAGGAAAGTTTTCCACTTATCCACCAGATTTCTAAACTTATTTTCACCCCTGCAATAATGCATTATATTCTGAGGTTATATAGCACAAGAGGTGTCAAGAATTGAATCATAACTCTGCATCTTTAGGGTTCCCAAATTTCTGTTTCCTTTTCCTTTCTCTTCACTTTCCCCATTTAGGCCTTCTTTCCTTTTTCCTGATGGCTCAGTTTTTCCGTTATACATTTATTAGGAAAATAAGTATTGCTAGGAGAAATTTAGAGGGAGTGGAGTTTCTTTTATTTCCTCTAAACACAGTCAATCACACACTTGGCTCCAGCTGTAGTATCTGTATAAGTAAACTATCATTTAGCTAATTCAGTTTGCAATGGGCTGGTGAGGTGTGAGGGTTGGGATCCAGACGTGTGTTTCCACACAGTTATCAGACCATTACAAGCACAGGTGGGTGGATTACAGCATATCCCAACTATTTTCCAAAAGGTCACGTCTTCTCTTGTACTGCTATTTTGGCTGCTGCTTCATGCAAATGAACTACTTTTAATTTTAAACTGCTTTCACTACAGAAACACGTCAGACATGGTGGGCAACACCAACAGAGTCTGCAGACTGATGCAACTTTACAGAAGCCTTGTTGACAGAGGACGTCAAGCAGGAATCCCAGGTGTCTGTGTTAAAACTTTGACTTCACATTTCATTCTCATTCAGAACAAGTCCCCATACAAGGTTTAATTCTCAAAATACTGTTAGAATTCAGTTTTTCTAGTGACTAACTTTCTGTAAAGAAAATCTTGCATTTTATGCCAAAAGGCTCTAATCTCCTTAAACAGGCAATAGATTGCTTCTGCAGAACTGATCACTTGCCTGAGTTCATGTGCATGTGTACTTCCTACTGCAGCTGATGTATCACCCAGATGCCAAGGGGTGATACAACTAAATCTGTGCTGTAAAACGTACCTCCAAACCCCACACGCATGCTACCAAAGTAACTCCTGCTGAACTTCCGTTTTTCCTACATCCTTCTCTGCCAGTAATTTTTGCTGAAGGGATTTGCTCACTAAAGCACAGTAGGGAAAAACTATCTCTGATTTCTTGAACCAGTATGTGTTCAATAAAATATGCGTGAGCACGCTGGGTCACACACATGTGAGAAAGATAGGAGAAACTCCCTCTGCAAGCCCTTGCACTTCTAGGAAACACATCAAAGTTAAGAGAAGTGTCCTTTATTTTATAGGTACATTCCTGGGAAGAAAAAAAGGGAGAGAACAGGTTCTGCCCTAAAAGGACTGGCCTCCAAAAGGTGAGAATTTTTGAATGAATCAGAATGAGAAAAAGGATCGGATGAGGAGACATATAGTCAAAGATCTCCAAATTTACAAAAGATAAACTGATCATTGAAAAACCCATCAGACCTTTCAGTCTTATCTTGGTCCAGGCTGCCAGAAAAAAATTGCATATTCAAACCTTGTTGCCACTTGGGGTATATTTCGCATCTGAAAGCCAAAGTACCTTGTTCAAACTGTTATTTCTTCTGCACACTTTTTCACCCTCTGTGTTTAAGTTTTGGGGTTTGGTATTTTTTAATATGAAAAGAAAGGAACAATGTAGCACTTCTGGGAACAGCAGAGCAGAGACTTTAGGCATAGATGAATACTCAGTAGATTACAGGAGCAATTATTTCCTGTACATACTACCATTTCCTCTATAAGAACATACCAAAATGTTCATTATTAGAGGAAAGGTTTTCATGGTCAGTGCATCTCCATATGTGATCATGGAGCTACATTTTTTGTGGGTTATAAGTTGGCATTAAGTTATACGCACATTTGGCTTGCTTCTTCAACATGCATGTCTTGAATCCCCATGCAGGTCAATGTAATTGCAATCCTTTGCAATAGGTCTGCATGTCTCTCCCTTAATACATGTAGTCATGTGTACATTTATGGACATACTGTCCATATCTTCCCTATGTCCCTCAGAGAATATTACTTGTGGCTGTACCTCATAATGAAATCCTCTGGGAAGCACAGCTGGACAGAAGAGCTGCTTTCCTGTTAGCAGTAAAAGGATGCAAAACACATGCAGTGATTCTATTCTTGCAAAGATAAGGTAATGTCTTTAAGTTTTGAAAGGATCAAAATTTTCCTATTGCAGATAAAATTAAAAAGAAAAATCAGTTCAAACTGTATTCAAACACCTGATTCTCTTCTGGGGAGAATAATTCCTTGAAATTCAGTTGACTTGCAATCTCTTGCACATGTGACAATCTGCCCTCTATTCTAGATGTATAGTATCTACTTCCACTAGCACTTTGTGTATCAATGGATATACTGAAAGTACAAGCAATTCTGCTCTATGTAGTGAATAACACAGCTAATAACACAAATTATGCAAAATGATTGAAAAAAAATGCATGTCCTGGGATTGGGAATTTAAGCAGTTGAATATAAACATATACAAAGTTAGGTGGCTATAACATGCACGCCCCTTTTTCATGTATGTAGTTTAGTGGTTTAATATTACAGAACTCTTTCACAGTAAATGGAAAAGTTGCATGTGACCCATAGTAATGCATAAAAGTTGTCTAAAATTAGAAGCAGTGATAAGAAGTGATTACCTTTGATCATCATATGTGTCTTTTCTTGTTTACTTTTCCATGATTGACACAGCTTATACGAATAGATTATTTTAATATCCCGTACAGACAGCATAATAGGAAGGCTCACTCCTACCGTTTTTGCTTTGGAAAAGTAATTTTCATTGACTTTATTTATAAGGGCATTCATTAACTATCCTTTAAAAGTTGGCAGTAGAGAAAACAGATTTTCCACCAATGTTCAGATTCATTTAGACTTTACCCAACATTTCCAAAGGTTTTCTGGATTCACTTGAAAAAATGGCAAGAAAAGTGAGAGGGCATTTATAGTAAGATAATTAATATTAATTATCTGTCCATGAAATCCCAAGGGAGTGTAAGACAGCAAGAAGAGGTTAACAGTATGCCCCTACGTTAATGCTTGACTTAGGTAACCCTTCAGGTAACCACGTGAATGCAATGGCTCTTCAACTTAATTTCTGCTACCACATGTATGGCAATAACAGAAAAATACACAGACCTACTTTCTGAAGTACACCTTACTGATGATGACTGGATGGCTGAAACTTTAAAGTACCATCGTTTTAGGCTTTAGATAAACTTCAAGTAAAAGTGTCGTCCTTCTGAAAAAAAAAAAAAACTGAAAAGAAGAAAGTGTTAGAAGTTTCATTAATTGTATTCTAATACAATGATGCAATGAACAGGTAAATGCAATCTGCTAATGGCTACAGATGGGCTGTTAGCACAATGTCTGAGCACAGTCTGGCTATCAGATTTTCTTTTGATCCCTTTGATGTTTTACATAAACATTTCAGATACTTATCTTAGCTCTTTTCATCTACAAATAGAGATGCAAACTTCAGTATAATCATCTGGCAATTGGTGGCAGCTGTTTAGTCTGTGATGACATTATCAGAACTGAGTTATTGCTGGTCTTATACTTCATCTTATCCCTCAAATAAATTGGTCTAACATCACAGAAAACTGAAATTGGTCATCTTTTTCGGCCAGAAAGCCACATAGTCAGCAGAGGTTTTTTGGACTTCTCCAAAGGCTGATTGTCACAGAACTTAGGAAAATGGGAGGTCTCTCTCACCATGCTTGAGGAGTCTGGTGGGAATGTGATCTTCATACACGATTTGTTAAATAGGTCATTTTGCGGTTCAGTAGATATATTTTGGTTCAGAATGAAGTTATAATCTGACAACATCAAAATCAGTAATGATCACTGCGAGACAAAGCAGCTTTCCATGCTCCCTGACTCATGTAGGTCTGGTGATTCACAAACTTAGGTTCCATCTATGCCATAAAGGAAAAGTTTGATTGAAGTATGGGGGTGCATCTTGTTAATCCAGTAAAAGTAAATATCTGTGGCAGTGAAGGAATAGTGGCACGGATTTCAGATCAGGCTAGTAAAGCAATAATTGCCCAGAATGTCCCAACTATACAGCAGTTCTGCTGAGATGTGTTCTGCTGATGGAAGTCAGCTTACTTCTGCATCTCCCTATTTTATGTAGACTTTTGACTACAAGGAAGAAACATGCTTGATGGATAATTTTCTGCTATTTGAGGTAGAATTTACCTAGAAGGGATGATCTTAAGGTCCTTTCCAACCCTATCTATTCTATGATTCTATGATTCTATGTTGCTTGTCTGAATCTAAACAAGGCATTCTAGACTCATCTAACCAATAGAAAGAAACAGACAACCGTGGTGGGTGATTCACATTATCTACACGATAAGTGTCAAAAGCAGGTAAGATGAATCACTTTTCAACTTATTGACTATAAGATGATTGGCACAAGTGGCTTTGGATATTTAAAGCTGTGGCATAATTTTCATTGCTGGTGTGCCTCAAACCAAGGAACACCTGCTCCAAGCTCGAAAGCATTGCATCCCAATGAGAATGAAATGGGGCAAGAAGGCCAGGTGGATGGATAAAGAGCTTCTGAGAAAACTCGTAAGGAAAGAGGAAGCTTATAAAAGGTGAAAGAGGAAGCTTATAAAAGGTGAAAAAGGAAGCTAGGACAGGCGGCCTGGGAAGAGTACAGGAACATTGCCTGGGAGTCTGGGGACCAGGTCAGGAAAGCTAAGCCTCAGTTAGAACTGGGTCTGCCCAGGGATGTCAAAAATAACAGGAAGGGCTTCTATAGGTATATCACAAGTGAAAGACAGGTTAAGGACAACGTTGGCCCTCTCCAGAATCTATCGGAAGAACAGACTACCCTGGATTTGGAGAAGGCTGAGGTTCTTAATGACTTCTTTGCCTCAGTCTTCACTGGCAAATGCTCTGACCACACCACCCAAGTCTTGGAAGGCAGACGCAGGGACAGTGAGAAAGAAGACCCTGGGCACACTATAGGAGAGGATCTGGCTTGAGACTGTCTTAAGAACATGAACGTGCACAAGTTCATGGGACCTGATGAAATCCATCTGTGAGTCCTGAGGAGCTGGCAAATGAAGTTGATAAGCCACTGTTCATCATATTTGAAAAATCATGGCAGTCAGGAGAGGCTCCTGATGACTGGAAAAAGTAAAATAAAACACCCATTTTCAAGAAGGGGAAGATGGAAGACCCAAGGAACTAGAGACCAGTCAGTCTCACCACTGTGCCTGGCAAAATCTTGGGCCATATTCTCCATGAAAATTGGATTTTTTTCATGGATCATTCTCATGAAAAACAACAAGGTGTCCTCAACATAAAAAAGACATGGAACTTTTGGAACAAGTCCAGAGGAGGGCCACGAGGATGATCAGGGGACTGGAGTACCTCCCATGTGAAGACAGGCTGAGAAAGTTGGGGCTGTTCAGCCTGGAAAAGAAAAGCTGCATGGAGACCTCATAGCAGCCTTCCAGTAGCTGAAGGGAGCTTACAAGGATGTTAGAGAGGAACTCTTCATTAGGGACTGCAGCAATAGGACAAAGGGTAATGGGCTCAAACTTAAACAGGGGAAGTTCAGGTTAAATATAAGAAAGTTATTGTTGTTAGGGTGGTGGGGCACTGGAATGTGTTGCCCAGGGAAACTGTGAATGCTCCATCCCTGGCACTGCTCAAAGCTGGGCTGGACAGAGCCTTGGATGACATGGTTTAGTGCTAGGTGTCCCTGCCTACTGCAGGGGTTTGGAACTGGATGATCTTTAAGTCCTTTCCAACCCTAACCATTCTATGACTCTAGGATTCCACGAAATCTCACTTCTCTACCAGCTTGGAATATCAACCTGTCCTTCCTTCCAGGTGAAAGACAGGGTGAGGGTTTTTTTTGTAGCTTTATTGTCCCTAGTGAAATGCTTAGCACACCATTCATATGTTAAATAAAAAACAAAGAAATTCCCAAATCTCAAAAACTCATGCAAACTCTCCCCCATTCCTCACCAATATGAAAGAAGAGAGGTAAGGAAAAAACACATGCAAAAAAACTGTTTTAGGCAAGGAACAAGGCTGATAGAAACAGAACTGGATGAAGCTGAATCACACTGAATTGAATCAAAAGAAAATGACCTTCGCATCTGAGTGAGGACTAAACCTTTGGAACTGCCTCTTATACTCCTGAGGAAATCTCAAAAAAGCTGATTTCATACATGAGCCTCAAAGTACTTTTCAAAAAATAAACACATGAATTTTTGCAAAATCATTTTGCATTTTTATTTCTTCCATTTCACTCATAATAGGTAGAGCCTAGAGAAACTCAACATCACAGAAAAAAACTGACATAGTGCCAGAGATGCTGGCTCCTAGATCTGTGAAGATAAGCCACAATATCATTAAAACTCCCACTGTGCTGTTAACAGAAAGCTTATTTCACTTTTTGCATTTTTTTTTTCTAATTTAATAGCTAAAGGTCGTATGTTTAAACAACTGCCTAATAGCTTCTGTTCTATGCATTTACTATAAACTTCCCCTTTCGAGTAATTGCACAAGTTAATACTAGCTTTCCTACAAAATCTACTACCTCTAGGGACTGGCATTATATGTATATATACGTATATTTATACATATGAAATGTGAGGATGCTGAGCAGCCCTGACAAGCAATCCTAGAAAGTAACAGTCAGAGGAAAAAGATACCTATTTTGAGTTTCTGTTGTCACATTAGCATTTTCATTTATTTTGCCATTATGTGCAGAATGCAGGAGTAGACCCCAAAAGAAACTGCTGATGTTCAGTGCTGTGCTCATTGAGGAAGGGTCAGCAAAGGGAAGTCTTCCTGCTGAAGAAGAGGCTGACCCTTTGACCTTAGCTGTCCCCACTCACATACAGATATAGAAATGTAAGCTACTCAGCATGATGTCAGTTAATTTAAATTGCCTAACATCTCAAAGGGCAGCTCCCTGCTGAGGAGCTTTTTCTTTTCTTTTTCTTTTGACCTTCTAATACAGAGTAACTTTTCACAAGGATAAGTCAGATGGTCAGCTTGGGAAGTATTCAGTTTCTGTGGCCTTTGGAGGTTTTTGCAAAAGGTCACCTCAGACTACATTCTGCTGAATAAGGGGTTGGAAAATTGCTAAATTATACTGGATAGACAGATCCTCAGTCCATGTAAAATGATGTAGCTGTGCCAATGTAGCCATTTCACTCCTCCAACTGGGTTATGCAATAACCAAACTAGGTGAGAGATTTCCTTCTTCATGACTGCAATTTATTTCGTTACTTTTCATCTAAGCAACTAAAATTCTGTCAAACCACAGAAGTCACATCATTTTAACCAAATCCTTCCAATATTTCCCACTCTCCTATGTTAGATCAGACTGTGCTGCCTGGTGTGACAGCACCAAACCTGGCCCTGTGGGTCACAGGGTCAGCAGGACCTTTGGGGCCCTGGTAGGTGCATCCCCTTGGGCTGCTTTGCAGCACCACAGCATCTTTCCTGCTCTGTGAGCCTCCACAACAAGCTGCTTGTTGTCTGGGTTGTCAAAGGGTCTCAAAAACCAGGAAAACACTGTAAGCATAGGAATTATTGTCATCGTTACAAGCAATATTAAAGGAGATATTACAGAGGTTGCATTTTTAGGGAGGGCATGATAGATCCGTTTGAGAGGTATATAAATAATGAAAGCAATTCAAACTAAAGGGCTTATGAAAAGTTTTTCCATCTTGTGCATGGCATCTTTGCCTAGGTTATGACTGTGTCCACAATTTGAGAAGCAGCAATGCTTTCCTTGTGTAGGTAAAAGTAAACTGATTAGTAAATCAAATATCCCATGTGCACTGGAGACCTTCATTTAATTTTCTAGATCCTCTCAGCTCTGGACTTTCCACCTCCTTTCTTTATTTTTGCTACTTGCACTTCCATTTGTGCCCAGCTCCACCTCAAGATTCAAGACACTGAGCAAATTCAGCTTTTCCTGAAGAGCTGATTTTCATTTCCTGATTCTCAGCAACCTGTGGGTCTTCCTACTTGACATTAATTTGCTTAAAGAGTCTTTGTTCCTTGTTAGCCTTTTCTCTGGCTGAAAACTCCAAGCTGGTGTTGTTGGAGAGCTTTGCAGAGTGCGTAATGCCTCAAAAGCACCTCCTTTGCTGCTGCTGGGTGCCTTGGTCAGCCCTGGAGCAACTGGAGGCCCCAGGAAAACGCCTGAAGCCTCCTGAAAGTTTTTCTCCTGCTGAATTCTCTGAAGGAGAAGGTGTTCATTTCAGCTGATGTACAGAAAAGGACTTAACTTGTTTTTCTAAGATTTCTCCAATGAAAGAATTATTTCTTAAACTAAAGGGCTTTTTTTTTCCTTTATTTTGTTAAATTATGCAACAGTACTGTATTGTCTTAGTGGGACATCCAGAAGGTGTTAGCATTTGGAGCTCCTACACAAAAAAAAAAAACTTGAGGGGCTTCAGTAAGATAGCAATGCTATCTTTTTTGTTAAGATCCAGCTGTTGATTTCTACTTACTGGGTTGGTAGAAACTGATAGTAGAATTTAAGCATATACAACATATAAAACATATATATAATTTTCTCCTAGAAAGAGACCTTTCTTCCAGTATCATATTATGCCTGTGAACAAACCTGTTAAAATAATATTCTGATTAGTCAGATGAGCACACTTTTTTGCTGGCAAGCAAAAGTCACAGCTACCTACATTTGGACCTAGTAAAGAAGATATGAATTCAGTAGCAATGTGAAAAAGGGGGGGTTAATAAGGAAAGCTGTGAGCCCTGGGCCAATATACCAAGTTTAAAAATCTGTGTAAGTACGTGCTAGAAAATCATCCTTGTGTCACTTGTAGAGAAATGAACTATATGCCTCAAATAAAGCATGTAGCTTTTCCTTCTCTGCTCATGATCTCCTATCAACAGGTATTTATCAGCCCAGTTGCATCCATTCTCTCTCCCCCTGCATCCCATATGGATGCTTTGAAAGGACCAGTCACAGCTAACAAGTAAAGGTTGACCCTGAGGCATTCACAGGAGAAACTGAGGAGCAATGCCTCATAATGATATGGATTCCATATGAATTATCAGTACACCCTGAACCCATATGAATTATCAACATACTCTGCTTCTAAAGGGCTTCCCTCTAAAGAAGGACCTTTGGTCTCCTTACCATGGGAGGTCTGTACTGGCTCTGCCCACGGCAGTCCCCACTGAGACTGGACTGGCTGCATCTCCACCACACCACTTGACCCAGACTGTTTCTGGTTGCCATTTGGCACCCATCTGTTTCCTCAGTTCAAAGTGCTTGAAGTAAGGTGAAGACTGTATTACAACCCCCAGGGCAATAATCTATATAACCATAGCCAGTCTTCTTTGAGAAGGAATGAGCCAGTTTGATCCTAAATATAGCTCAAGAGGAGCATGAATCAATAAATGCAGAGCACGGATGGTCAGGGCACTTGTATGCATGGGGAAAAACAAAAAGAAGGAAATTATTTGCTAGTGGTATTTATACTTGTGCATTTCCTCTGCTCAAAGAACTTTCATTTGATCATTGAGGGTCTTCCAAATCTGAGCCCCAGGTAACTCAGCAGTTTGCAGTAAGATTTATTTATTGAGGTTCAGCTGGGTATGGGCAGAAATGAAAACATAAGTTACTTCAGCATGAACTGAAGAAGAAGGTAGTTGTGGTCGGGGGTTATAGCAATTCACACATGCTACAGTTCTACACAGAGGGGGCCCTCTAACACCCACTCAGCAGTGGGTTACACCACCTTGTTACACCAATTTACATCCTATATCAGAGCCCTAAGATTGCTCTGAAGTAAAGCTAAAGTTGAGTTCAAAGCAACCCAGCTGCTTCCAGGAGCTGCTGTGCATGGGGCAGGACTGGCAGGGAAAATAGTAATTTCTCTTTGAAGTCCTGCTGCTAGATGGATGCTGATTGTCTCATGTTACTGTAAGCATCAAGTAACTTCCTTAAAAGCAAGCTCTCAATTTACTAAGCAAAGGACAAAAGGCAATGCAAAAATATTTGTCAGGGATGATGTCTTCTGTGTAAGTATCCACATGTCTAGAAAGCTAAAGAAATGCAAGTAAAATTGATTTCTAGAAATCATTTTCCAAGAAAACAGTCAAATACACTGACACTGGGTGCCAAGCAGATTATTGCCAAGACAACACAATACCTAGGCGAATTTATTTCTCATTTAATGGAATATAAACGATCTGGGGTTTGAGTTTAATTGACCCCACAATTTTTAATCTGATATGTATATATACTTTCTATATTTATATTTTTATATATTTATATATATTTATGTTTAAGTATTTTCAATGTTATACATAGCAGATATTAGTATTTTAGTAAGATATAACTGCAAATGTAATAAAAGAAGAAAAGGATTTAACAATGACAAGGAATAGGTTTTAACCAGATTTCCTCTTATTTTCCTCTCTGATCTTCAGAGTGCAGCAATACTATATCCAAAACATATTCTAGATTGAATAGTTTTGGGACCCAAGTTCTGTAGTTCAGTTCTGGCCCTAGTAGTTTGTGAATACCTCATTGCTACATGAGCTGTTCTGTGATACATTTGGCAGCTGGGAAAGTACAGAGCGAATGAGAGTGGTTGTGCAAGGAAGCCTGAGGTTGATCACATGATTGATAAGATTCTTATCTGCCTTCTCTTCTGAGACTGGATGGTACCACTCACCGATAAATTAACTTGCCTTTATCAACATGCATCACACTAATATGCTTCAAAAACTTTGCTGCAGCTTCAGTTCTCTTATCTCTGTCTCTGAGGCTTCTGAAACTGGCCAGAAGTACACACTGTAGTGTGGTGAGGCATGCAGTATGTAAGGTATACAATAATTTATTACATATTATGAGTGTGTTTGCAACTACAATTACATCATACAAACAACTTTGCTCATAAGATGCATCAGCTTTTCCAAGGGAGAATTAAGTAGCCTGAAAATAAGTTTAATGATATCAAGGTGCGTGGAATGGATTGTAAGGGTCTTTGTTCTCAGAAATATCATTTGCTGACAAAGCATGTATATGCACCCTGATTATGTATTGGTCCTGCAAACTATCTTTCTTCCGAAACTTTTGACAAGTAACATCTTTTTCCATCAATCTTGCTAAAAACGAGAACTGTTAGCCTGTACTCTGAGTTTATGTAAGCAATGGTGAAAGTTTGATTGCCCTGGAATGATCTAACTCTCATGTCATCACTCAAAGTGAGTCTCTCTGTATGTCTTTCTTTTGTACTGAAAATCTCATTATTTTTTGTACTTCTCCATTTATATCTTACTAAGCAAATCTTTCACTGTAGAAAGGTCCCAAATAAATAAATAGATACCTGGAAATCAGTAATATTGAATGAAAAGTGATTACTCCAAAATGTTATATAGAAATAGAGAATCTTACTGAAGATATGAACTCTCCTTAGAGAATTTTTTTCATTATTCTATACGCACCCTGTAACATTCTATAGTTATATTTGGCAGTGGTATAATGTAGTTGCATAGTATTAAGAAATGAAGGTGGTATAAGGATCAGTATAAAATCAAATTGAACTGAATCACAAAATAATGTTTTCCATGAAAGATAGACAGTAAGGAACTTGGCCTTGCAAAAAAAAAAAATCTATCATCAATAAAAAATAATTCTGAATTAGAAATACAATCTTAATTTCAAAGGTCATCAAAAATTAAACCTTGTTGTAGCAATACATTTTTTTATCGTGCATCATTTGTACAATGGTCGGAGGACTGGCAGTTTGCATATAAATTCCTATAGATAAAATAAGCAGGAGGTTGTTTTTCTCTTTAAAATAATTTATTTTTGTTGCAAAATAGTGTGTTTAATTGGATTATACTGGTCATTTACTTGACTACAGAGGGATGCTTCTTTTCCTGTTTTAAGTGCCCTGAGACTAGTGATGATATCTACTGAGTGAATTTAACCATGGTGCTTTCCATATCTTGAAATACAATGTTTCTAAGGTGATCCTTGATCTTTATTAATTCTGATCTTTATCATGCTGGATAGAAATTCTTCCCACTATATTTGAACTTCCCAAGGACACAGTTATTATTTATGGAAAATCTCAGTCTTTCATCTAGAAAAATTCCATCCCCATGTGATATTTAAGTGGCTAGCTGCTAGAGCTTTACAGCATGGTTTGTCTCTAATAAGCAAGCATTCATAACCCAAAGGTGCAGTTTGTCTTCTGAGAATGATGTAGGAGCAAATATACTGCAAAATGATGAGTCATTCTGCTGGAATAGCCTCTGAAGACTGCTACAAAGAAATACGTTTAATATTGGTGTAGAATGGCTTATATTTGAGTCTTCAGTACCTTTAAATTCCACTAAGTTTTTATGTATTAATGCGGCTGAAATAAAAATATTTTCCAAATCTGAAGTATTGACTCAGAAATTTTCCTCTGGCAGAAAAAGAACAAACTATACTTCCCTGGGATTTAGAGCTCTCCAGCAGGATAAATCAAAGTGTATGTGTAAATATGTGCATGCAAGAGAGAAAAATCAAGATGCACATCTCAGCTCAGAAACAGCCCACAGAGAAATCATCAAGATATCCTGATTATTCATAATAACATTGCCCACAAGAAGGACCCTTACAGAGTCTTTGAAGGGTTCTGGCAGAAAAGAGGTTTGATACCATTGACAAGAAAATGGTCTCAAGCTGTTTGAACTGTATGTTTTTGAAGAAAACAGGTCTGCATACATTTTTGTTGATAGAGTAACATCAGTATCTTCCTCCAATTGGAATAACTTGAAAGACCTTCAAACTTCTAGCCAACTACTAAGATGGAAACAGCTTTCTGTAGGTTTTCCCACTTCATTTTCATGCCCTGGACAGAGGTATCTGCTGTGTGTTGAACACACACTAGTCGGCTGTACTTGTGGTTGGAACATTATTGTAACTGAATACTGGTCTGGATGCTTCCTCGCTGTGTTTTCGTTTGTCTGAGAATGTTGCCTAAACCCTCACTTGAGTAGTTTTGAAAACAAAAACACAGAACACTTCAAATTGTGCCACAGATTTTTCCTTAGCCCTGAACAGCAGTGATAATTTTTTTCATCTTTCATGGAGTTTGGTATTAACCTCTTTATGTGATTATGATGGTAATAGCCTGTAACAGTCTACCTGTAACAGCAACAGCAATGCTTACTGCTACTACTACAGCAACAGCAATTACAAAAAGCTCTCTTTCAACATTTCCCCTAGTGCTGTTTGCTTTAATGAAGATTAAGATAAATGAATGAGGTCTTACCTACTTGAAAGGTTAAAAATTACTTTCCTAAATCCAGGAAGAACTTCTCTGACAGCCAGCTAAGATAGAACAAGCATTCATGGTCATTCACTAATCCCACCTGTCTGAGATATCTGTTTAAGAGTAAAGATGATGTTTATTAATTTCCATATCTTTCTCAGGTGAGCTAATGTAATATATTTAATTTTTAGAAATCTAGTCCCTGAATCAGAACTGAGACCCAGTATGAAGTGTCTAGACTCCCCAGCTACTGCTTTGAGGCACCCCAATGTGGGCTGCTAGCCCTGGGTTCACCAGGCATTGCCAGCAGCTGATCTGTTTAGCAAAAAGTCTATTTCTGTATTTCTAGAGAATGCAATTGTTAAAAAAATCTACAAGAACAGGCCCAGACCTATGCACTGAAAATGAGGAACCCCACTCTTCCCTTGGGTAGCACTTGAAGTTCTTATGGCTGGACTCTAAACTTGGTGTTGTGATAAGAAAATACTCTTTTGTCACGGTCCTCTGCCAGCATGACTCCTGTGACTCAGGCAGAAAGTGAAATGAAATTTATAGAAGATCCTGTGACACAGAAGAGGTGCAATACTCAGCAGAAGATGGACGTAGAGATTTGACTTCAGTTCAACACATTTATGAGAAATAGAAATTATTATTGAAAAACTTATGTTTCCAAACACATTTTTAATGGAAATTCCATTTTGTTCAAACAATGAAAAAATAATTAAACTTCCAAATAGAATCAATTTCCATGGAATTACATATGCTATCCTCATTTAATTTGCTAACCTTTTCACTTATCTTTAAAATCTTGTGGTAACATGAGATTGTTTCAAGGACAGTCCTGTCGTCTTTTTACAAAGTAAGGTCTAGAGTCCAGTCATAATGATCCTGAATACCCACTTGGTATAAAGCTTGCAAATTCTCACAGGTTATTCAGCATGCCAGGAAACTGACCCAGGCCCAAATTGCAAACATATTTTATAACTGTATCTGGCAAGAGAAGCAATTTGATTTATTGATTAGAGTTTTTATCAAATAACACCTCACGGGGATGTGTGAAGCTGTCTGTGAGGCACACCTGATTGCAATCACAAACCATTAACAGAGGAATAAACTGGCTAAAGCACATTAAAGCATTTACAGGATATACTGAGTAGTGCTAAAATAAAGGATGTCATAAATTGCGTGCTGCATCACTTTTCACACAGCCAGTTACCTCTGCTGTGAAATGTAATGTATTTGAATTGTCTGAACTGTGCGGTTATCAGCCTCCCTTAGGAACAAACTCAAGTTTGGCCTGAGGTTATTGGAAAACTTGGTAATTTTTAAAATGCTTACCATTACCTCAGTCTAGATAACCTACAGTTTACTTATCCAGAAAATTCTAAAAACCCCTGCATATTTGCCTAATGAGAAGTTTTAAAGCAGCTATTCCTGTGTTGAAACTTGCTTTTTCATTAGCACATAGCATGGGAACAAATCCAGCATGAGCTTGCACTAGCTGTGATTTTATGGAACTTATTCTGATCTTATTTTTTCTTGGAGTATGCATGCCACAACCCATTTGATACCTTTATGCTGTGTTACAGTCTGTAAGCTGTCCTTGGGTGTGTTGTCTAGCTGTGCAAAGAAATATCAGAGCTATCCAGCCCCACAATGCTTTCGTCTCAATGACGTTTTGGGTTAAATATTGTAGTTGGCATTTCAGAAAGATTCATTTACTGCCTCAAGATTTCGATATGTATGTTGTAAGAATTTCAGTGTTTACCAATGCTTATAGATAACTAGGTTTTTTGATTGATAGGAGACCTAAGAAAATAATAATACAATAATAGAAAGAAATATATTTATATATAATAGTGCAATAATTATATTTCTAGAAGATGTATTGTTACATTATTATCAATAATAATAATAATAACAAAACCAAGACCACCACCAACAATAAAAATGTCTCTTCAAGAAGGCATGTCCAACGTGTTTTAGAAAAGACTAGCACATTAAGAAGTTATGTACTCTGTTGTTTATTCAGTGGATGAAGTCTTAGGAAACACCACAGCTGTTAAAAGGAGTAATAATCTATTCAGTTACTGAACAATAAATACAGTGCAAAAGAAAAACAGATGAATATTTGCATCTAATTAAAACTATCAGTTGAAATGATACAGATCCATTAGTGTAAATCTGGAATAATTCTGTATATACTTTAGTATAATTTGGTGGAATGCAGAATTGCAGCAGTTTCCACAAAAGCTTCTATTTTACTATGGGTATTTACTTTTATAAGAAAAAAATATTATGGTTGTATGCTCTTGACTGAGTACCAAAACTAAAATTGTTGAAGTGAGTTATGGGATTTTTTTTGGAGCCAAGAGATTAAACATGTTTACTTATCAGTCACCTAGCATCTTATTTACTTTGTCACTCAACTGCACTGAACTCAGTAGTCCAAAATCAATATACTGCAGCTGCAGAATAAATACAATATATGCCTTTGGAAGAGGAAGGTATGTGGTAAGTAAAATGATGGGTATGACTATCAAAGTGAAAATGAACAATAGATTTTTATTTTCTTTTTTTACATCCAGATTCTAATAAAGAGGAGTTAGCACTGTAAAATGGAAAACGCTTTCACCTGCACTTGTCTATTCTTCATTTCTCTTACTACTTCTGTGAATATAAAATATAGATGATGGAAACTCTCAGTTTTCTAAGAAAACTCTTCTTAATTCTGTTCCAATAGAGATATTGTGTGAGTGCATATACATCTGCACATATTTTATTGCTTCCATATCCTCTGCATATATTGAGAATTAAAAAAAAAATAAATTGCATAAGTATGCTTTAAATGTGTCTGTGCTTATTTGACAGATAAAAATACCAATTCTTTATGGGGAGCTTTTGTTTGACGAAATAAATGTTTAATTAACTGAAAGTATGCAAAGAAGTACTCATATTCAAAATGCCTCATGAAGATTATCTAATTAATCCCTACAACTTCTCCGGGTCCCCTTGTAATATTTCTCTATTAAGATGCTATTTACTCCCACTTCTGGCTAATTAATGTGGATGCAGAAAATAACAGACCAGTCCCTCTTGTCACAGCACATCTTCCTGCCACAGCTCTTTTTTCTGCCATCTATCATCATTCTTCATTTATAGACTCGAGGTGGTTTTAAATCCACATTTACTTTGTGTCATTTTGTGAAAGGCATTTAAATAACTAAAGATGCAGATAGGTGACGCTCTGAAAAGACTTTTGTCTGAGGTCAAAACCAGTTTTATAAATGCATAAACTTTGTACACAGCATGTGAATACAGACTCTGTTCAAAAGAGCTCTAGGTTTCAGCTGACAAAATCTTACCACCTCCTGTTTTCTACAATTTAATATATTTTTCTCTGTTGTGCGTTACTGTCACGTATTTGCAAAGCCATCTCTTATTTTTCTCATCTTCCTTTGCCAATGTAAGTTCACCTGGATATCTGTTTGCCCTTCTACTTTCTGTGCTAGCCTTTAACATTCAAACACTCCCCAGTGACTCTCCTGCTATGATGCCTGATCAATTTAATTTCTGCAAAGATTTGTGGCAATGCTCTATCTTGTACAATTAACTACATGTAATCTTTTTTTTTTTCCCCTCTGTAGTACCGTGCAATAGGAATCATTGCAATCATTTAGCAACACAAAATACTTAAGATTTTAAAAAAATGGAATGCTGTATAATCAGCATACAAAGAATTGGTCAAGAGAATAATTGAAAATGGACAATGAAAAAGCTGCATAAAACCCAGAGCCTGTATCTGCACTTACTGTTACAGCTGACCTGGTCATCCAGATCCATTTTCTGTATCCACATGGTATTCTACAAAATGCATGAAGCCCAACTATATCACACATCTTATTTCTCGGGTGTAACTCTGAAGCACAAGCATACTAGCAAACTGCTTATGGAGCTTTGTTTTACTCTGCTGATGTAAAAATGATTCCACCTTAATTCGCAGACAGATAAACATGTGAATCAAACTTGAAAGTAAGACACAACAAAAGCATACTAAAGTTCTCTGTGCTAGATTGCTGTAAGAAGACAAGGCTTTGAATAAGAGAGACATCATATTAAAAAAGTAACCCTGGAGCTTCATCCTGCTTTTGCTCCCAGCCTTACTTCCTGCTTGCCCCTGCTCCCCAGCCATAGCTTATTTTCACTGAAGTGGTTTCTCTGCAGCTCATACCATAAGAGATGTCTCCTTCAGAGGTTGCAGAGAGGCCATCACACAAAAATGACTATAGTTTCAGGCTTCATTAACCTTTTGTGGATTTACTACTGATGGCTTGGTAGGCACTCGGCTTACTAAACCACTTCATTTATTGGATGCTGTACTAGTTAACACAATGAAATATGTCACCAGGGGCCCTTCTTTCAGAAAAGTTCACCATCGGATAGAAGAATGAATAATAGGTAAAACAGATTCAAGTGACTCAGACAATCTATGAAAATATTTATGGGGATTTTAATTCCTGAAAATAGGATTTTGATGGCTTTGTGGCATCTTTCTGTTTCTTTCTTACTACTTTTGAAAGATAGTAGTGCCAAAACCAACAGACATGAACTTACACAGACTATATGAAAACTATGTAAGGAAAGATGCTGCAGGAACAAGTGTAATGACAGTAGCCTCAGAGCTTCTCCATCTATCACCATCAATTCGAGGAACTGGACTGCCTGGCTGCATAGACCCATCTTGTGCTTGTTGCTTGCAGCAACCTCAGCCTCACTTTATTGCTCAGGTCCATTCCTTTCCTCCAGTCTGCTGGAAGGGTTTCTGTAAGCTGTCAGACGAAAACAACAAAAAACCACCAACAAACCTTCAGCTAGTTCTTAATGTTTAATTAACAAGGGACTGAGAATCAGGCCTCAGCACTTGCAGTCTGAACGGGTGACCTGCCCAGGCACAGACAGCGGTTGCTGGAAGGTGGAGATGCTCCGTCTGGATGTATTGCATAAAAGTGCAGCTTCAGCCAGCTATGGTAAGTGCAGCCAAATACATGCTCATGTCAAAAATAGAAATTTGTCAGAGTAGTGTGTTGGCACTGCTTTGACAGGTATACGATTTATAAACTATTCCGCGAGGGGAAAAGGAAGGCAAATTGTTTAAACAAAAGTGTCGGTACTTTCATCACCCTCTTTCCTGGGCAGTGTCTTCTGACCCGTGGCTGTGTTCCAGCACTCTCTGATATGGGAGAACTGCTGAGAAGCTTCTGTCTCTGAACAAAGTTGGGGGCTGTGCTCCTGGAAGTTAAATTATAACTATAGCTTTGAAAAGAACTGAACCCCCCTGCGCTGATAAAATGATACACCATAGTAAAAAGGAAAAGACACAGATACAGTTTGGCTTGAGCTTCCCAGACTTGTTGCGCTTGCCTGCTGTTAGGAAAGGCTGTGTGCATTGCAGTGCTGGTTGGCAGCAGCAGCACTAAGCACTGTCTCAAAGAGAAGGAGGAAAAGGAGGAGGTATGCTTTTGCTTGATTTAGACACACCCCATTCCCCTGCCTGCATACAGGTGCTGTTTTGATCTGACAGTGTAGCACCTGCACTCAGGCACGACTGGACACAGGCAGCAGCCGCCTGGATCATCACCCTTCAGGAACGTGCTTCTGCAAAGGGGCCAGGGTCTGCCCTCCTATTTGCTGAAGACTGAAGGCTAATTTTTCACTTGAGGGCTTTCACTGGATCAACATCTAGCAGCTGGGCTAAAATGACCATAAGGACTTCCTTTGAACTCGGTGGGAGAGAGCTGGGAGCTGGAAGACATCATACACCTCAGAAAGGAGCATGCAGACTTTTTCGGAAAAGCCCTGACACCTGGGAGCCAGGCAGCATGTTATGCTGTCTGACTAAGTTCACATTTGGTTTTGGGACTCTCAGTTTTGGATCCCGCCTGCAGAGTGACTCTGGTGTGGCACTTATATTTTTTCCGCTCTTTCACACCTCTTTGGAGGCTTCTCAGCACCACAAGGCAATGCTTTAGCAGAAGAGAAGGTGTAGATTTGGCTGTTTGCTGACCATCCTGCTGCTCCCTTGAGCCTGTTTGTGCCCTTGGAGAAAGCATGCAGGCATATAGATATAGGCAGTATGCAAAGCAAAGTCCTGCATGTTCTTGTGAAAGCTTTGGCCTGTGCTAAGAGCATGCAAATGGAGCTTCCCTGGAGAAGTGGAGTTAACCCAACCTTCACTTCTCTCTACAGCCAGTTAGAACTTACAAAAAATCCTGCAGTTGTGCTTTGGAATACTCTTTCTCAAGACAAAATGGATGCTTTGGAGATAAGCAACCTTATGTTTCATTTCACCAGCAAACACATCTAAGCAGCGCATTGTAAAACATTGACTTCTATTGTCAAGGTTGCCTACTGCAATTCCAATTGCCATCAAGAGCTTTTGAGTTTTTATCTCAGTCAATAGAGATAAACATTTAGTGCCTATTAACTCAATTAAAATGTGCATCACAATAACAATTAACAGCTTTGGTCTCTGCCATATCCTGTTTACTAAAGCAATTTTTGCTAATCTGTGACTATTCTGAGGCTTGAAGCTGCACCTTGTGCTGCGCTGCCCTCTTTGGCCTCTTTTACAATGAAAAACTAGGTTATTTTAGAAATTATCAGTTTGGCATACCCTCTGCTTCAAACATTCAGCTGGAGATATCCATAGAAGACCAAGGGATATAGGGTATAATTATCCCTAATACAGGAGAAATTTAGAAGTCTTTCATCAACACTTAGATTTCTAGATAATTTAGCTGTGTTGGCAAATCACATCCTTACTCAGAGAACTTGATTTAATCTTAACGATTGTGCCTCTTGGTCCACCAGCTGCTTGAACATCCCCCCCCACACTCCCCCATCATGTGCCTCTCAGCCTTGACTTCAGGATTTTCCATGGCAAGCAACATGGTATAAAGCAAACCTAACTTAATCTACCCTGAGTTGTGGTAGGTTTCATGTAGGAGAGCACTTAATGTGTTCTAGCCCAGCCAGATTTTTATAAATCACACAAACCAAATACAAGAACTTTCACTTAAGGGTAAAATCTTTACTGGTCTACAACTTCATTGACTATGATGTGAGCCTTGATTAAGAAAGAGGTATGGTAGAAGGAAATCTCTGGGGCTACATTTGATTTTAGCAGAGCAGATTGCCACATTCGTGAAAACCACTATGGAGTATTAGCACCAGCCTGTCTTAAAAGTCTTCTAAATTATGATCTATATGATTTTGATTGGAAGTCCTGGGTGTGGTTCTTGAACACAAACTTCCAGATGCAGGACATAATTTTATTTACAGGTGGGGGGAAAAAAAAAAAAAAAAAAATCCAAGAAAAACTCTGAAAAATCAAAAGGTGATGAAACTAGCTGGAAGAGGCATGAGTTGCCAGAAGAAAATCAGATGAAATTAATCCAAAAGAAGCTTAAGTCTTCTACTCAGTTTAAATACACATTTTTAGACTATGGGCTAGTTAACCTGTTTACATATATATTAACGTAATCAATAGCAGGAAATTACAAATTACAGCTGAGTAGGAAGTAGATAATTCTGACAAAGTTAAAAAACAAGTGACTTTAATAGTGCCATTTTGCCTTTATTTGCAGAGCTTAGTAGCACATTCTAACATGCACAGTTCCAAAAGACCTGAAGCATAATTCAGACATATATAATTCAGTTGGATTCACTTTTAAGCAACTTTATATATTTGCATCTTCTATAAGTATTTCCATACACACAATTCAGCACATAGAACATTCCTCTCTATTATCAACATCTGTGACAGTTTCTTTTACTGGAAAACAAATAAATAAACAAAGCCTCCATAAGGCTTTATTTTTATTTTCACTTGCAATCTCCTCAAAGACCTTCCCTTGCTGCTGTGGCAAGTCCTTTATAGTTACTACAGTATTGCCACATTGTTTTCTACAACCCATGTAGCTGCAAGGGGAAATAATTCACGTTGGCTGCAGATCCACAGGCTCCCATGAGCCTGTACATTTATGTAAAACCAAGGACACGTAAAATCATATAATCTTAAACTTAGTTATAATATGCTGCACTTTACAATGTTAATTGACACTGTATGTGCCTAATTTATATTATATTAAAATATGTCTATATAAAATAATTTAGAAGATATCTCTGAGAATGTATTTGGACATATACATGCTGACAGAGATTTATACAGACATTTGGACACATGTTTATGCGACTATATACCTGCACACATACAAAACAAGTTTATAAAGTTTCATTTAAAAGCTCCTGAGCAACTGTATTGTCAAGCATTTTGCTAAACTCTGCTGTTATACAATAAGCAAACCCCAAAGACCGACGGTTTTAAGGGAGGAAGGTTGGAAAAGTAGTTAAGGCCAGTTCTGAATGAAGGAATGCCTCAGGGTATGAGATTCATTTGTCTTTGTACTAATGGGTTTATGGCTTGCTTTTCGAACAGCCAGCTGGGGCCGGGGAAGGGGTGGGTAGGTAAAGAGGAATTGCTAATCCCTGCTCCTGCCCTTCCCATCTGTGCCCATTAGATCGGGCACTGGACGAGCGGCCGCTGCCTGCCCCTCTTCCTCCTGGTCCCTCTGCCTGCTTCCCTCTCTGCCTGCCCCTCTTCTGCCTGCCCCTTCTGCCTGCCCTTGCAGTCAGACAATGCCCGGCACCAAGCCACCGGCAGCGGGAAAGTCATAGGTCAGAGCTCTGCAGGACAAAAGAT
The DNA here is from genome assembly GCA_025448015.1 of Bolborhynchus lineola. Taxonomy (NCBI): domain Eukaryota; kingdom Metazoa; phylum Chordata; class Aves; order Psittaciformes; family Psittacidae; genus Bolborhynchus; species Bolborhynchus lineola. Next base: position 61,291 of record JAOEHX010047536.1, on the reverse strand, counting down.
GACATGTAGAGAAGAGCGTCTATCTTGTGATTTGTGGTCGAGGCAGAAATATCTGAAATGCTGATGTCTGCCAGGTCATGGGCGACGGGGTGTACCCTGGCTCAGCTCTTCCTACTTCAGCAGTTATCCTGGCTCTACGATGGAGAATTATCTTCTCATTTTTCTTTTCCTACCCTACCTCTGCAGAGAGCCAAACTCAAGCCATTCTTAGCATTGCTCTTCCTGTGTAGGGGATATGCATACCGTTTTGCTAATCTGCATGAAAGTGCTTGGGTATGGAAGGGAAACAGCAAGACTTCTTATCTTTGAAAAGATCTCGAGGCCTTTGAGTTTACTGTTGTTGCAGTCATTATTGTTTAGCATATCCTTGAAGGTTTGGTCTGAAGGACAGCTGGTGGGAATCCAATTTAGCTTGTTAAAATGCAGCAATTATTTAAATATACACCAGGCAGGAAAGCAGAGACAGAGTGAGTTTCCTCTGTTAAAGTGTTAAAATAGGGGTCTTTCTGAAGGAAAAAAGGAGGGAAAAAAAAAAAAAAAAAAAAAAAAAAAAAAAAAAGGAGAGAAAAGAAGCACAGTACAATCTGCAGAAAGCACATTAAAAAAAGAAATTCAAGTACTTTCAGGCCTGGAAGCAATTTTTTGTATTGTTGTCTGCAGTTGTTCAGCTGCAGCTTAAATCTAGTTTAGTCTTAAAAGTTTTGTGTGAGGGAATGAAGTGAGAGAGAAGCCACTCCCTGTTTGTCAGGGAGGTCACTGGCAAAACCTCCAGTGTAAACAGAGATGCTCCTGTAATAGCACTTCTTCACTTGGGGAGGTCTCTTGCTGGTACAAAACCTGATGTTTACCAGCATGGCTTGTCAGTATTATGTATTTGCAAACACTACAGCAATAGGAGCAAAGCACATCCAGCCCAGATGGAGCCTTGGAGTGACCTTTCTAGTTAAGAATCAAAAACAAGGATGTCACAAACAGAAGGAATATCGCTGTGGGTGAGTGTGGAGCATGGTGCAAGGCAGCTATAGAGCAGTAATTTCTAATCCCAAAGCCACACTTGACTGTCAAATCTCAGTACAAGTACCCCAGCAAAAATTCTGTCTGTGACTTGTACAAGGCTGGAGACTTCTGCACCTCTTCCTTCGACCCTGTGGCTGCAAAACAAGTCAGGACTGTGGCTGTGGTTCCCAGAGTTTATCGGCTGGAGGAGGCTGGAACTGGCAGCAGGGTCTGCAGGGGGGAACATCCAGGGGAGAGTGAGCCAAGGGAAACGGGAAGCACTCCTGTTTTTCTGAGCGGAGTCCCTTTGGCACAGTAGGAAACATGACGCTTGCCCTCACACAATCACACCACTGACACCCAAAGGGTATAGAAAGAATTTCTTTCCTGAGTGCAATCGATGCGCTCTAGTGGGATTAGAAAAAAGTGTAGAAGGGCTGCCTTGGTGCAGAAAGGCTAATGCATCCTGCCGGTGCCTGATGGAGCCAGCACGCTCCTGCCCTAGCGTGTCCACCAGCTCAGGTGCAGTCCCTTCCCAAACCTCTCCTGAAGGCCAGTAGCAACGTTCGATTCCATTTGCTGGCCAGAAGCCAAATGACACAATTTTATTCAAAGTATCAAGGAAGACGTCCTATGGGGTTGGTTACTGAGACCCAGAAATATCACATTGTTGAGGGGAGAGGGCTAACTGCTACCAGATCAGCAGCAATATCTGCTAACGCTGCACATTTCTCTGCATCAAGCATCACTGACATTTTATCCTCTGGTTTGTAATAACTCTTTCAATGCCACAAGCTTGCCACAGTTGCTTCACTGTCACCTGCCCTCAAAAAAAAAATCAAGTGCAAGAGCAAAGGCCTGCTTGTTAGGGCCAGTGATCCCTTTCCAGATCTTGTGGCATTCCTTGCCTGTAAACCATTGCAATTGCTTTCCAATGGCATTCCTTTTAATTTGCATCCCAAACAGCTCACCAGGAAGAGGTTAACACTGTAGCAACCTTGCTTGATGGATCAAATTCTTGCAAAAGCAAGGCTCTCCTTGCTTTGTTCTTTAGTGGGATGCATGCAGCAAGAGCAGCCTTAACAGTGCAGGACCCATTGTCCTCTTTCCACCAGCACCTTCGCTCTCCTCACAGACTTCTAGGCAGAAGGTCTTCAGCTTCCTCCCTGTTTGCATTTTGGCTGGGCAGCAACAGCCTCACTCTTTCATGCTGTTCCAGAAGCAGCTCCACAGCACTAGACTCTACCCCTGTGGGGCCTCTGATCAGGGACAGCAGCAACAGCAGCCAATTCTGAGCCATCAGGCAGGACAGGGAGAATGTGCCTTGTCTTTTCACAAGGGAGGGAAGTTTGTGACTGGCAAGAAATCTGAACAGATGCCATTTAGTTGGCACAGAAATGGCTCTTCAGTTGCCTACTGTTGCCCAGAAGGTCTGTCGAAGAATCCAGTGCTCATCCCAAATCACTTTCATATCAATAGGTTTGCTTCTTGTGATCTGTACACACCGCTGGCACCTTTATTTAAAACCTCATTCAAATATTACATGGAAACAGTCCTTATTGTTCCCTGGCACTGGGTCTTGCAGGCAGGGAATAGACTAGAGCTGTGCTACCAAGCTCTGCCAGCCTCATGCCTGGATGGTCTCGTGCAGCACCTCACCAATTCTGTGCTCTCATCCACTCTGGCTTCTTGACATTTAAATTTGCTATTAAAACCACAACCAGGTAGTCCTATATTTACAGCAGTCAAAAGTTATCTAATGTTTGTCACTCAGAACAAATTACCTTAAATTGGAAATCTCTGTGTCTTATGGCATGTCCTTAAAAAAGGAAAATTTTTCAACTTGGAACAATCAGCCGTTGGAATAATGTCCCCAG
>JAOEHX010047536.1:39819-51510 GCA_025448015.1 Bolborhynchus lineola | reverse complement strand
TGTATTCCTTCATATTGTTTCAGTGTAAACCTTTAAAGACTGTAAATCTGATTTACTCTCTACATATTCTTTCCAGTTCTCAAATACCAAATTCTGAAAATAATTGATTATACTTGATGATATCAGTTAATATTCAGTTGGGGTAAAAATATCAGGAAGCAGATAAACATTTATTTCTCTTTAAAATAATTTCTACAGTGGCATTAAATATATATATATACAGAAACACTGTTTTCAACTCAAAAAGGGGATTTTTAATGCAATCCAATTGAAAAAGTCTATTTGCCCAGATTAAAATTCTCTCTTTCATTTCAATAAGTAGTAAAACTTTTTTTTTTTTAAGAAAAATATTTCAAGAGACTGAGAAATTTTACTGCCAAATGGCTTTAAGCAGGGAAAAAGAAATCCCTGTATGTTTCATCTATATAGGGCTGCTAAAGCCTAAGGAAGCGGGAGCTGTGCTTACACAGAGGAAGATGCCCATCACGCATTCAGTAGCATGGAAATGTCAGCCATTTTTCTGCACACTCTCACCAAGCGCAGGCTGGAGCTGCCCTCGCTCCACCATGTCAGCCAGTCTGCTTCCCTCACTGCCCTGAGAGTGCCTCCACTCAAGCAAACATCCTCTGGTTTACTACAGGCTCATGGAGAAATGTTTTCTTTAGAAGAGAAACAAATGAGGAATTGTAAAAAAAAAAAAAAAAAATATCATATTTTCCAAACAAGACAAAGAAATGTGAGGCTCATCCTGCCTGCCTTGCTTGAGAGAGCTGCTCTGCATTCAGGGGTTAGCCTGGGTGGAGAATGATGCTGTTGTCTCACAAAGGACTCACGTTGAGCTGAATCATTGATTACAGGACAAGTGCCTGCATTAGGCCCCTCATTGCGCTCACATTCTGCTCCTGCCATTTGTACAAAATTTCTGAGTGATCTCTTTGTGAACATGAACCCCAGCTGAATCAAAGACGAGCTCCTTCCCCCCCCCCCCCTTTATTTTTCAGTGAGTACCCCTTTTCTCTTTCCCTGCTCCACCTTTCTCTCCCTCTCTTCTTTTAGATCCTTCACTGGGTTAGGAAAAGGGACTGATATGAATCTGAAAAAATCTAATGAATTGTAAACCCTGAAAATAGAGGTGCAGGTGGCTTTTGGTGCCTTTTAAACTTCCCTCTCAAGTTCTGTCATATTTCCTACACAAATGGTGCATAACCTCATGCTTTTCTTAATAGAATTTATTCTTGTCAGTGCTCTGTATACCCTGCCAGACTAGATAGAGGACTTCAGAGCTGTTGCTGTGACCATGACCACTCCTAATTCTCAACTCCTGGCAAATTTCTCCTTGTGCAAAAGGAGAGATGCACCAGCAGATGCACAAGCATCATAACCCTGGGTCTTTCAGAGCAAATGGCTGTATGCCTAAACCCTACTGACTTTGTAGGTGTTGTCTGAGCACACCCTTTTAGGAAAATCACTTCTCAACATCTGCAATGTGGAAAACAAAGCAAATATATGATCAACCTAGATTAAAACCTGGCTTCAGTCAAATGTCACACAGGCTTCATGCAGGCTATGAAAGCTGGATTTCTTATGCATCTGCCCAAATTGAAAAGGTTATTTCACTGTCTTCAGGATGACTCTTGAGCTGAAGGCAGAGTGAAGGGTTTCTGCCCTGAAAGAAGAGGAGTTGCTAGGAGATAAGTCCAAGATTTCAGACAGGATTGGTTGGAGTTATCTCTAATTGACAGCTGCTTACCCTAAGGGTCTAATTCTAACCTTGAGACCAAAACCATAATGAGAGGGCAGCTTTCCTTCACCCCTGTTTTCTAGCCAGGGCAAGGAGATTACGGCAGGCCTGTTCTTCTCTGGTTTTTGTTATACTTCTTTTCGTGGGGCAACCCTGTGAGGCTCAGAGCCTGCTGTGCTTTCTGAGGCTATAGTTTGCATCAGTGAGCCCTGTCTGATTCATACCACCTGAATAAACTTGCTCTTACAGTTAGGATAGTCTCACTTTTTTTTTTTGTTGGGGGGGGGGGAAGGTAGAGGGGGAAGCATGCAAAGAAATTCTCTTAAACATAAAATGTTTTAAAGACTTACTTTTTTAAAAACAGATGCGTTAGTATATGGTCTATGGTTAACCCTTTTTCAAGGGGCTTTAGACTGCCATTGTTAGCTTTGAATGCAGTACGTGCTGTTAGCAAGTTGCTGTTATTTGGGACTCAAAACCTAGGAAAGAGAAACAGTCAGAGAGAAGTGATTAACAGAGTCAGGAAAATAAAGTGGGATAGGTTTTGGGGAGGTTTTATTTTTCTTTCATTTTTTTTAAGTGACTAAGCTTGTTTGGATATTTACCTATGAAGAAAATCTCTCTGAAAATCTCAATTTGTATTTTGGTCAGAACTTTCCTATAAACAGCAGAACAGTATACCAGATCCTTAAGCCAAATTATCTTAGCTGTACTGATAAAAAACTGTCCTTTTTCCTCTGAACTTACTGGAGCTACTCTGGATTTATATTAGGGTGCCTGAAAGCACAATTTCGCTAAACATTTCCAGAGGGACAATTATGAGAAGGGAATGCAGCAATGTTTAGAAATCCATCAGAAAAACAAAAAGATGTAAAAAACGGAAATATAGCTACAAAATGAAATAAATCCCAAGAATCTTCTTTTTATAAAATAATCCCACAAGTTCTTGAATCTCAGTCACTTCCAATTCTAACAATAAAAATTACTTATTCTGCAAAATTTTTCAAGTAAGTAAGATCAATTAAAAATTTATATCTTAAGCTGCTTCCAAAACTGCATCTTTTGCAGTGCTCATCCTTTTGAGGGAGAACACAAGGGGGAACCAGTTCAGAAATGCCTCATTGCTGTGGAAATTGCCTCTGACAGACACTGTGCGGTTAAAGTCCCCATATCTGAGCCTATTTCCTGTCACTCTGCATACGAGCTAGTAACCAGGTGGGGAGCAGAAGTGAACAGCAGCCCCAGTGTGTCTTTCCTAGCAGGCAGAGAGGACAGTCCCAGCCCCTTCACCCTCAGCCTCAAAAGCCTGCCAAATTTGAATGTTGTTATGGGTATGTAAATACCTCCCCTTGAGAAATGCACTGAAACTACAAACTCGTTCCGCAAAGACTGACTGCTGGTGCTGATGTTTTCAAAGTTAGCAGTGTGATAATTTGGATTGCATTATGGTATTCTTATTTTGGAAGCAGAGTCCACTGGGCAAATTAATTTCTGTAGGAATAGCTGAATGCTTGCCTGCCAAAGTGGATAATGAGGGCATTGCCAGTGAGTCAGAGGGGAGTCAGCAAGGGAGGCTGGACAGTGATAAAACAACATAGAGGGAAGCTCAGACCTTGGCATCACTCTCATCTCTGCTCTTGAGGGAGTGTATAAAAAAGACAACATTCAAAGCCCTTAGAAAAATAGTCTTTAATGAGTCCCATAGAATGAACCCATAGAAAGGATTCTGTGGAGGCTGAAGGAATTTGAAAGCACAGAGCCAAACAACCCAGTAGTGCATACATGCATAGCCATAGCTGCTGGAAATCAGTGAATCTCATTTTCACCTTCAGTTTTTTGCTGTTTAAATTATTAGCTATATTTTCCTAATATACTGAGTCCTCTTATGAGCTATGGCCTCTGGAAGTCTGAGAATTTTATATTGCTTAAATTGAATTTGTGTATCCCTAAGGCTTCAAATAAATCTAAAAATAGACTTCAGTGGCACATTTCTAATAGTGTCTATTTCTATAACAATTTCACTTATCATTTAATAAGTTTCATGGACTTGAAAACTAATGCTTGTACTGGTGTCTGATGTGCAATTCAAATTTTGCAGAAATTGCTGCAAGAATATTCATAAGATTTGTCCTCTTGCTCTGCAGAGCATCTTGTTCTTAGCACTGTCTTGGTAAAGTTACCTAAAATATTTGTTTCTCCATCTGGAACAATGAGAATAATGAAACTGCTCCCATGAAGAACTGTGATCTTCACAGCAGAAAACAAAAAAGGAAACAGCACAGAAAAAGAAACATGATATTCACAGCTTCTAGAACTGTGATATAAAATTAGGAAAACTATCATGCAATTTCACAGGGACATCAAGGGGTGTAAGGAACCTAAACTCTCTGCATGGGTTGATGTAATAGAACTCTGCACCTGAGTTAGGAAATCTTGCAGTGCACTTCACTTTCCTGGCCAGGACGGCTGGTCAACCTTAGGGAAAGAAAGAAAAGATGCTCCACGAAGCAGGCTTGAAAAAGCTGCTGAGCTCAGAAATAAGAGGAGGGGACTGAAAATCTCAGGGTTCGGGGACTTCACCCTCATTCTCAGAGTCCACAGCATGCAGTCGTTTTCATCAAGGCAGGACAGGACTCTATAGAGGTTTGGTGCTGGTGAGGTAGCTCTGTACAGCCCCTCATTTCTAAGCTACTGATGGTCTTGCAATTGTTTTTCTTATGGGTCTAAAAAAGATTTCAGAACCAACATGTATTTAAAAGATAAATAAGAGCAGTCAGAGAGGGTTTAATTCTGCCCCCACTGAAACAAGTGGTTCTACTTGAAGGTTCCCAGTTTATAGCTGTGGAGGTAGCCTATATACCACAGTTTCCAGATGTGACCATCTGTTGCAATAGCTGATCACTGATGCTCAATTTTTTCGTTTTTAATAAAGGAAGATACATACTTTAACAAACTCCAAGGAATAAATCTGTGCATGTTCAAATCAGGGCATGTATCTACTTTTGTACATGGCATCAAGTTGTACTGTCAGTAAGAATTTCCCCTTCTACAAGTTTTCAGATATCTAACATCTTCATCTGCTCCTTCCAAAGACATTTCTAGCTTACTAGATATGTGACACAGCAGAACAAAAAAAATTACTTCTACAAGTTCTGGCAGCATGATTAGCGTCCTTTTGATAATTACCAAAACTAAATCTAATCACAGGATATAATGGTGTTGTTCTCATCTTCAATAGACTAAAATATTTGAATATAATTTTCCTTATGTGGTATTCTAAGCTCTTTCTCCTAACACAGGCAATTGTTTTTTTGTTTAATCAGATACTGATAAACAGTTTGTGCCTTTCACAGTATTCTGTATATTATTATATTTACTCTTTTTTTTTGCCAGTTCCTAGAAGTCCTCCTTGATGTACAACACTGTGTTTTGAAAATCAACATCTTGCTTCCTGCCAGAGCCAGTAGGTACACCAGCCAGTGTTAGCCGGTTTCTACTTTTTTCTCTTTTGTGCTAGGAGGGAAAAAAAAAGAGGTAAAAAAATTTGCTGACTTTAGATCTTAGCCTATCAGATGAAGACTTACTGGTGCATTAGAGGCCTATTCAAAACAGGGCTTTTCTTGCAAAGGGAGCCCCAAACAATTGGTAATGAGGACAGATTCCGAATTGTTTGTGAGCAGCTGCTTAGTAGGTAAGAGCTTGTTTGGATTCAATTGAACAGTGTTTTTAGAAGCAGTTACTGCCCCCTGACCCTTCCTACAGACTGGGTTGATGGGATTAGGGAAAGCTAGCGTTCAGTTTACACTTGGCTATAACAAGCTGGCAAGAGATAACATACTTTTTAATTATCAAGTTACACCTCTGCCAAAGTTTGTCCGTGAATTTACCAAATGGGCCAATGAACTATAAGAAATCAATCTAGGCTATGGGATAAAGTTAGATAAGAAAACAGTCTGTCTTGGGGGAGATAGAATTAATACACTTATGTGGGGTATTTTTCCCTTGCAAATATTTCAGATTTTTAAATCGTGCTCTACATGCCTCTTATATGCTTTATAGAGGCATGTTACAGGGCTAACTTATGCCAATCCATCTTAGAAGGCAAAAAAAAAAAAAAAAAAGACCTAAATTACTTTAAAGAGTTGGCAAAAGAGTAGCCAAGGAAAAAACTCCATTCAATACATGAAATTAAAATTGAAACAGCAAATATAGTAACATTAAATTTTGAAGCTTAATTTGTTCTTCTATTCTGAGTCTGGAGTCTTACAAAATACTAACTATTGGCTAGAAGCCAATTTGCCTAGCAGTCTACAACCATAAGAAAGGGAGACAACTGTGGCTTTATTCACCTGGAACAATTAAAAATAATTTCTGACATAATAACAAAAGGAAATAAATTTCAAAAGCCATAGAGATTTTATGTCTTAATTTTAATTAGTTAAAACTAAACCAAAATTATAAGGCTTAATTATTTTGAATGATTCTTTCCCTGTGTTCTTCCAAGGCTCAAGCGCAAAAAATTCTCCAGTTCAAGTTATTTAGGGCCCATAGATTTCTTAGTTCTCTGCTCTTTTGGTACACATCATGTCTAATACGGGAGCATTCAGTTCTGGGAAATTCTTGTAGAATAGCCATTAAATTTACATTCACCCAGACTGACCCTTTAATGGATTCTAGAATTTATTGATAAAATAAAGCATAGTGAGCAATGCCTCTTACTAAGCAGTACAGATATGTTGGAAGCCACAGCATGAGTTGGAAGCTTGAGTGGATTTTTCAAGGGGACTTGGAGCTGCATAGCTGTGCTCTCCATTACTGAAGGGCACTACAGGCTCTATCATACTTGGGATTTCCCGTGCTAGTTCTTTCAAATATCTTTCATATCAGGGAATGAGGGTCTCGAGGCCAGACTTAATTTCCAGTTGCAGCAGATTTCACATCTTAGCTGGAACAAGTCCCATAGCACCTTTAAAACAGAAATGACATCTGAGAGTGAAGAGCAATTCTGAGATGGGCAAGACACCCTGCATCCTTGAGTCTTCCTTTTATTAGGAGGGTTACTATTTACTATCACTCCATGAAGTGTCCTGCTGTCCTTTCAGAAGTTACTTTATGTTTTTTCCTTTACCCCATCAGAATCTGATTTTTAAATCTCAGTGCTCTAATGGTTAGACATCATTTAGTTTCCATCCTAAAGCTATTAATAGCTTGTCTATACCCATTAGTTCCTTTGACAGTGATGTCTTTTAGTTTGAATAGTGTTTTCTCTCCCCTGCTGTTTACTACTCTGTTTATATATGGCAATCACTCCTTGCCTCAAACTTTGTTTTGCTAGGGTAAATAAGCCAAAATTATAGGCTCTCTTGACATTACTACTTCCCTGTCTTCTTGAGTTTCTTTTACACCAGTTTTAGCCTGTTTCTATTAAAATTTTTCTTTCTTAATGTGAGCATCCAGAATTGTATGCAGTGTTTTGGATGACACCTCATATGTGTCTGCTGTTGTGTAAATACTTCTACTTACACATCTCAAGATTGCAACTGCTAGGCTGCCCCCCTGCTGGTTTTCCAGGTCCTCCTGGGTTATTTAAAAGTGACCTCCAGTTTGTAAAAGCAATGTAGTTATTGAGTTTTGTGTTGTTGAATTTCATCCTATTTCTATTTCAGTCTTCAAGGTCATTTTGCTTTTCCTGTATAATAAACTAATAAGGTATTGACAATGAAAGTGGAAGGCACAGAAGGAAAGTGTGGCAACAGGAGGTGTGTGCAAAGACCAGATTTAGCCTGCCAAAATTAGTCTTCCCAGGCTGCCTCTGTAGCCAAGGGGTGGAAAATACCTTACCTAGAAGTCGAGTCAGAGCAAAAGCCTCATGACTTGATATGAATTGTGCTTAGTGGAGTTCATGCACCATTTTGCAGGAAGATCCCAGAGAAATTAGTTCTAATGAAGTTCAGTCTTTGTGAACACCCTCAATCTCTCTTTAATTTACTTTCTTCACCAGTATACTCATATTGTTTGTTACTTAGTAATTTTGGAAATATTAAACAGGATTAATACACATGCACACACACACAGAGAATAGGTGATTCTGCAGTAACTTTCCTCTAGCTGGACGCTTCATCTCCAGTGTTGGTAACCTTATGGGAGTCCCTTGTGTACCAACTATACCATTCCCCTGTGGATCCTAGTCTCCTCAGTAAGCTGCTTTGGCAGTGGTAGTACACCAGTTGCTGTGCTGACATTCACATTACCTATTTAAAAAAAGTGCAAAAGAGACATCAGTATCTAGTGTTGCATAATTTACCTATGACAAAACCATATTACATGGTCTTTGAAGTCTTCAGGCACAATTTCACTCAAGTTTCCCCTGCTGAGGTCAGGCTAAAGGATCCTGTAGGTGCTAGGATAACTGTTCTTAATGTGGGCACTGCATTTGTGTATTATTACATGGTAATACACATTACCAGGACTGACAAGGGATTGATAGATTTATTCCAGCCAATTGTTATGGGAGTTTGGATTTCATATACTTATTCTTCCAAATTTGTTTGACTGCAGGTTATCTGAGTAATGTCAGTTTGAATTTAATAAACTGTTTTGGAATAAAGTTCGCTGGGATTGTGGATGTCTCTTATTTGCTTTCTAGTGTGTAATTCTATGTTAAAGAACATGAATATTATTGAAAACTGAAATAGCGTTTACATTTTTTTGGCCGAATATAAACTGGCCCAAATCAAATGTGGAGCTTTCATGTGTATCTCATCCTCAATGCAGTCTTTCAGCTTCCTGACATTTTCTCCATCTAAACACACACCTGAAAAAAATTTTAACTATTTAGTCTGATTTCTTTTATGAGGTCAGATTCAGCTTGACTTTTAGCAAGTCTGACTTTTGCCAAGTCTCACTTTAGACCTGCATTTCTTGACTTCGAAATCATCGTTTTCTTTGGTGATCAGTCCTTTTTTTCCATTCCTTGCAGGCTCTTTACTTATGTTTAATGTAATTTTCAAGATGCTTATTCTTCCATTTAGGCCTGGAAAGTTCTTGTACATTTTTTTTCTCCTTGACTGCCATACAGATTCCAGATAGCTTTAGCAGGTTTGACATGGAGACATTCAGGCTGCCTCCAAAATCAAATCCCAAGATCCTTAGTTCAGTTGGACTCCCTAAATAGTTACCTTGGGTTGCATCCAAACTCAGCAGCTTGTGCACCCGACACAGTGCCTGCACTCCCAGTTGCTTGATCCTCAGATAGGGCATGGTGTCAGAGAAGGTGCCTCTCCCTCCTGAATCATGTGCCCAGATTTCCTTCACATCGAAATCAAAGTTCAGCAAGGGAAGGGAACAGATGCATGCCAAGGTTTTGCCCTCGAACACTTGGGAGATGGCCAAGGCTTGTTTCCAGATTTGGGAGTTCAGAAGTACTCCCAGCTAGTTGTTAGTTTAGATGAAGTTTTGTATTTTTGAAATCAGAACTTTAATAATTTTTAACTGTTTTCTTTTTTTCATTTTAAACAAATACTGCACACTGAAGACACTTAGTCAACAACAATATTTCTTGAGATGGATATATCAATACTGTTTGGGCAAGTAGTACTGTTTTTCCTCACAACAGGATAAGTCCCTGTTATATGTATCTTTGCAATGATGGTGCAATAATCTTTATTAGTGTCCAGATTTGATTCTAGGGTCAATAACAGACTCATCAATTTCCCAGTATTCTCAGAATTTATTTTATCCTATATCCTACAAGTGATTTTACCCAAACAAATATTGCCTCATTTTCTCATCTCTTGTTTCTTTGCACATTATGAATGTACATTTCTGGAGAATCACTTTTATTTTGATGCTATCTTTTATCAGCATATTGTGTCCACCAACACTGTCATCATCACTGACATTTCATTCAGTGCTTCAAAGTTTCAAGTTCCTCCATTTTTTTGCCCAAGTTTCTCGATCAGAGTAAGAGCATCTTACCAATTACACTTAATTCTATATTTAAATCAGACTTGATTCAGTTTTTCTACCAACTGTATTCAGCTGCTTTTATTGATATTAACCCTTGCCTTGACTGAAGGAGTTAAGACCTTCAGTGCTGTGTAGGTAATATGAAGAAAATACTGCTCCTGCACCTTGTGAAGAGGGTTTTCAGCTGGAATTCCTTTACTACTGTGGGGTGTTGAACGTCTGCAGAAACACCTATTTACAAATAATTGCTCTCTATCTTCTAAGGCCAACCATGGCCTAATGAAGAATTAAATTTTACCTCAGATTAACAGCTATGTTTTTTATCACATACACAATATTTTATCTTCAAATTGCAATGTGGATCTCTACATCTCACTTTGTAACTGGAAATGAAGAAATGTGAAGTATTAGCTAAGGGGAGTTTGTATGACCTATTTTTTGCATTTATACATGAAGTGTCTGTATCACAATGATGATATAGAAGAAATGAGATGGATAAACAACACAAAACATTGTATGAGAAGCCATCCTGTCTCTAAGGCAAGGGCATGCCTATTTTTTCCTCTAATTCACTAATACTTTACTGTAGAATTTCACTACCAGACTCAGTATTTAGGTTAGTGTTTCACTTAAAAAACTTAAATCACATAGTTTTAATTTAACATTCAAAGGGAAGTCTAGCTGTTATCTAAAACAGGCTCTGCTAATATGTTGAAATAATTTGTTACTGATAGGAAACAAAAGCAAACATATCAAATTTTAAGCAACGTCTGTAATACTGAGATAACTGATGATTTCTGCAGTAGTAGTTTCTGTGTCTCTAGGTTTGCTTTATGCTTTGTATAAACTGAAATGCTTGTCTGGGTTCTGCTTCTCTAAATTGATCCACATGAAACCAGAAACACACACAAATATTAATGCATATTGGGGAAACTTAAGTGACACCATCCCCACTCACTCCTGGGTTAATGCTAACATGCTCTGAAAAGACACATCAGTGGTTTCAATTTAGTTAAATAGTAGAAAGCAATTAATTTTTGTGCATCTTTTTAACTTTGTACACATGCATGTACATATGAGTATGTGAGTGAAGCAGAGGGAAAGAAACACGTGGCTGAAAGCATAGTGTGAAAGCCCTACTTTAATGCTCCAGATTAAAATAGCCAGGAACAGCCCTGTGACTGCTAATTAAAATGGATATGTAATTTCCCCAAATGCTTGATAATGCATTTATATAAATTATCAAAGAAAGTTTCCCCAAGAAAAAAGTAGCAGAATGTTAAAATTATCTTTGGTTTATTATGATCTCTTTTAAGCTAAATTAAGAATATTTCTATAGTTTTTTATATTAAAGGAATGTCTTAGGTTTTTGGCTCTCCCCTCCCCATTCAGCCATATGGATTTAAGGCAAAGCAGTATGTTCATAGGAAATTTAATTTCTATCCATAAAATATATGAAAGAATTATACAATAACACTAAAGTTACATAGTGACACCACAACACATTTTAATATTCATAAAAGAGCATAATTTATTAAATGCATATTTGCAAAAAATATGATTTTGGAGGTACTAAACTTGTCCATAAAATTCAGTCATTAACTTGTCTGAACTGTTTTTAACCTTTGAAAAATCAAACCTTTTTCCCCTGAAATTTGTGTAAATTTAAATTTCTATCATAGTTTAAAAGCACTAAAATTAATTTAAATATTTTGTTGCTTTATCTAACACTATCTGAAGAAGTTTGTATATACATTTCAATTAATTAAAAATTGCATATTTTTCTCTTACAGCTATCCTTTTTTGAGGCAATTGGGGAAAAATACGTTAGAAGTTGTGTGAAGCTTTCCATGCGTGTCAATGAATGAAAAAGAAAAATCTCATTATTTACAGTACGGTACTTACAGTACTGTATTATTACAGTAAAAAATGTTGAAGTGTCTGTAAAGTTTCATCTAATAATTCTGTCCATTTGTCCCACC
>JAOEHX010047536.1:0-39582 GCA_025448015.1 Bolborhynchus lineola | reverse complement strand
AAAAAATGTCCAAAGACTGTGTTGAAAATTTCTAGAGACTTTGTGTTAGTGCAGAATGTAGATTCTGGTTAAGTCTGTGCGACTCAGACTGGTCCCAATCCCTAAAGCACATCAGTATGTGCTTCACATAAGGAATAAGTATACCACAATGGGCCTGTTTCTTTGCTTAAAATTAAATATATTCCTTTAATTATTTTTTTTCCCCTGAATTCAGATTAGCTTTTGAATAATGACATCTTCTGTGCTTGGTTACAGTTTTTGAGTCTATAGATGAAAACTGTTTAACTGCATGTGGCTCAAAGTCCCTGTAAGATGAAATAGTAGTGCCATGCAATATAACAATAGTATCATACAATATAACACAATAGATATAGTGTGAAGTGGTCACATAAATATTTTTTGCATACTCACACCCTAGGAGGTCTATTCATCATACTATGCACATAACTAAAGGAAGTTTAAAGTATCCTAATTTGGAGGCCAAATTTTCATAGGTAACACCTACTGAAAGTTGTTTACTTCTTGCACTATTTTACATCTGCCACTAATGCAATAAATGGGGAGGCTGAAAACCAAACCATATTATTAATGGTGACAGAAAGCTTTTAGCCAAGCTCCCTATATGGTGATGGATATTGTTTATTATATTTTACTTGTTGCTTTAAACTTCCCCTGTCAGAATGAATCATTGAAACAGGAGAAGAGGAACCAGATAACAAGCAATATGATCTGTCTAATGGCAAGTTCCTCTAATAAAAAAAAATATTGTGAAGAAAAAAGCAAATATGGCATGTCTATTTGCCAAAACATGCCCTAGTTGTACTCAGTTGTCCTAGGAAATATTTTACTTTTTCTATGAAATACAGTATGCTGCACATTCAAATCAAGGGTTAAACTAGATATCTTTTAGCAACATCATAAAGAAAATCAGAGGTTGATGATTTTGCTTTACTTTGTTTCTTACTTGGATTTTTTTTCCTCACAGCCAAGATGTTGTACACAATCGAAACATTGTTACAACTGTTGCTTGACCACAACCATTCCATGTTTTTCTTTTCTAGCTATTTATGTGTTTCTAACTTGTGTTTATAGCAAACAGTATGAATTAGAACAATGAAAAATGAGAGAAAAATCTGCTAATCTGTAGAGTTTTTTTAAGCTAAACTAAAAGGCTAGAATTTGCAATAATAAAAGCTTCTAAAATAGAAGTAAATATTCTTACAGATCTAAGAAAATGTTTCTTGTGTCAGACCCAAAATATTTTTAATAGCCATTTAAAAAGTGGTATAGATACACTTCAAAACAAAATTTCATTTTTTTAAGCACACTGTCAACAAGTTCGCTAAGTAAATTTTTAAAATTAAATGCATATAGTCTCTAATATTTTCAGCCTTTTTTTTCTAAAACATGTTACAAGTTTCTATTGTTCTTTTCTGAATATTTTTGGTCAATTTAAACTTACATGTGAGTGAAGAAAAGATTTTTTTTTTTCTTTAGCTGCATTTCTCCTGCAACAACTGTCATACAAGTTTTGATAAACAAGAACATATCACTCAGTTTCAAAACTTGAGATGAACCTGAATAGCACATTATAGCATTCTTTGATGTCTGAGTGTTGTTTTTATTTTTCACTTCTTGTGTGTTCCTTCACTTGCTCATTCTGATTTGGACCAGAAGCATTCCTGGAGTAGAGATGTTCTGAGTACATGCTAGTGTTTCATTTCAGATCAGTAAAGTACTTTTGAAGTACATCTCCCAATAGTCCCTGCCCTGGTTCACAGCATGCAGAGGTTTCTGAGTGCCGAGCTGAATCCATTTTGCATGAAATTGAATTGGAATACGTGCTCCAGTGGCATTCCTACTGCACTCCAGCCACAAATAAGTATTCAGGTTGTGGGACCAGACTAAAGGTGATGGTAGCTTACCAATAGTAAATAAAATTTCTTAAAATGTGGATTTTAGGTCCTGAGAACCATATATTTCTTTCTGCAGTCTGTTTCTCTTGGTTCAGCCTGCTTGCTAAGGCAGACATAACCTCTGTGCGATGCTAGTTGTACTGGACAGGTGACAAAATATCATGGTAGAAATTTTAGTCATATTGTAATCAATAGCAAAATACCTATTCATGTCAGTTGTTTATTGAAAAGCTCTTTTATATGTGCTGCTAATTCTGCAGAAAGAAGAGATAAAGATAAGTAACATTGATCTTTATTGTCAGTAGGAATGTGGGAATTTTCGTGCTGTTCCCATAGGATTAACTTCAAATGGATACATATTACTGTGTTTCTCAGCGCTAGTATATTGTCCCTAAGCCTATTCCCAAGTAGAACACATGATTATTTACAATAATAGCTCGAAAGATATTTTCTTAATAAAGCTTACATAGGTCAGGTAATTTTTTATACTAGTTAAACATTTGCTCAGGGTGGTGATGCACTAGGCTTTGTTTACTAAGTTCTTTCACACAAGGATTCAGGAGTATGGGATACAGACTTTAAAAATCCATATCTATTCTTACATACATAATCCTACATAATTAGACATTGCCCACTTGCTCTTTGTCCCATAGAAGGCAGTCAAATGTTTTGCATTTAGTGTTTGTCTGAGCAGAAATAGGCAGTGAATTAAACATTCATTTACTGTCGATGGAAAGTGTCTTGGTGAAGAAGAAAATTACATTCTCAGTTTCAGTAACAAAATAGATCTTGAAATATCTATTTTTAGATTTAATAGATCCTGTAAGTTTAACTATGCCTGTGACACCAGTTCTACCGGCTCAGTTTTGCTTACTGGATTACTCCTTAGTTTACTAGAAGCAATTTTACTTTTTATTTACACTTTATGTTACTCAATGGAACTACTTTAGTACTTTTGAAGCCTTCTCCTTTTTTTTTAAAACCTGCTTTAATTTTAAAGGTATAACAAAGCGTCTTTCAGTTCAGCAGGGGTATATATCTAGTCACATATCTGTAAATTAGAACCAAAAATACATTTTCATTGCAGGTAATTTTCACTGCTGTCCATCCAGCAGAGCCAGTACTACAGCTGAGAGAGAGTGAGTTGAGTCTTACTTGTTCTTATGCAAAAATCACTTAATTAATTCCTGTTAGAGGTCCAACCTGTTATACCTGTGTAAATCTACAAAGGGTAATGGGGTTGCGCAAGTGTCAGTAAAGGCATAATAGGTTTAATCAAGCATAACAGAAAGTAAATTGCTCTGCAAAATCCTCATTACTAGAGATGAAGTGCATTCATCTGTCTCAACTGCTAAGCCATAAGGTGTCTGGGCAAAGGTAGTTCGTACGACAATGATTCTCTGATTTCAAGTGAAACCTGTAGATGACATGGTACAAACAAGTAATGATTTTATGATAACAACCTGGATTGACTGCTAGACAGAGTACTAGTTTGCCCAACACAACTGTTTATGTGCAAACTCACTACATGTATTCTAGAAATTGAATTGAAAGACAGTGAGGATTGCAATTGCATTGCTTTAGTTACATGTCCAAACAGTGCTGCATTATGTGGGCAAGTTCTTATTCAAGTATGCAGAATTAACAGTTAGCAACTTTTGCCCAATAACATAACACTTTTTACTGCTATTAGCACATTTTAATTTTTTTTTTAAAGCTATCAAAATATCATTGTTGGGTCACTAATACAGCAGCCTAGGTCTAAGAGAGTGTAAATAAAGATTGGCTTAAATAAACTTAATCTCTCTGTTCCTCACTTTCTCAGGATAGTGTAAATAGCAGAATAGCTGTATATTTGGAGAGATAAACCACAGTAGACAGGGACATTATATCATGACATACCATGGCAATGTAACAGGGTATGAAGAATAATCATCTGAGAGCAGGGATATAATACCTTGTTCGTGGAGAAACCATATGTTGGATTTTGTTTAAAACTAGCAGCAATTACATCAGAATTTGGCCTTTCAGCATCCCTGCTATGCTGAAATCAAAGGTCTGTATAGATTGATGAACATAAGGTCTGAAGGACCATGCCAGTCATCTCTTCCAACAACCACAGGGCAGACAAGAGCTGCCCTCATTTGTCTGTTTCTGTCTTCTAGGCATTGGATTTGGTTAGCCTTTCCTTTCTTGACATTGTGGGAGTTTTGCTCCCTGTAAAGATGTTTCTGGACTAAACACATCACATCTAATGTTTCTCTTTAGTTAACTACATTTCTTTGGTAAACTATGCAGATCGAGCCCTTTAGTTTTCAGTGGAAGTCTACTCCACTCTCATGAGATCCCACCTGGAATCCAGTTTTATCCCAGGACAGTGCTAACATTTTTGGTCATAGTGTTACTTTCAGAGGTCACATTCAGCTAGCTGTCCTTGGTGACTCCAAAGTTCCTTAAGAGTTATTCTTATGTGAGCAGATTGCACCTAACTAGCTAAACAATCACTGGCCTCTTTTCTTCCTTTTTTTTTCCTACATTGCTGCCCTTATTTGGTGACATATGCAAATTTTATTAGCAGTGACTTTAAAAGTTATTGCACAGACTGTGTTGACGAATGTTTTAAGCAGTGTAGATCTCCCAGAAGAAACATAATTGTTTAATGATAATTTTTCATGTAAGATTACAATTTAAGTCTGATCAATAGCTTATTTCCAATCTATATGGTGCATCAACTCAATTTATATAATTCTGAACTTACTGGCAAATGAAACGTCATGCAGTACCATTCCTGGATATAAGTCTACTCTATCCACCTTTTTTACCTTTATAAACCACACTTCCTTTCTGATCTGAAAAAATCATTAAGTGAGCTTGATCACATCTGCTTCCCATCTTTATTGGAGTTTGTTGTTTTTCCATTATTTTGCCAAAGATCAATGTTGGATTGACTCACCTGTAATTACGTGGATCTGCTCATTTATCCTTTTAGATATTTTTGCACATCAGCGGGTTTTGTCCAAGCATCTGGGTTATTGTTTCAGAAGTTATTTTTAAAAAAATTGTACTGTCCTACGGAGGGCTGGGTCTACTTTTTCAGAACCCCTGAATGCAAGCTATACAGATTTAATGAGTTGCTAAATTCACAGCTTACATAGCAGACAATAGTGGTATGCCATAGAAAGTTCTCTAACTCTTCCCAGTAAGTTTCCCTTCATTCTCCTGATCAAATTCTTTCTCTTTTTTATACCCTCAACTATAACCTGCCCATGACTAAGCAATGTCTAGGAGGGTGTTTGTTGTTATGTGTTAAAATCATCCAAAGGAATATGTTTAAAATTTGTTATAGAAAATTACTCAGCACTGTTCAAAACTCAGTCCAAGCTTTGTTCTTATTTTGATTATCTGTATAGACATAGTTCTTGGGAATAGAAGTTGTCCCTGAAGGACATCAGCACTTGGTAGAAACATAAAGCATGGTGGTACAGCTAGCTGTAGGAAGGTGGTGCCCTTTCTCATCCTGCAGTGACTCTACTTTAGCTTCCCTCACACCATTCCGCTACCTGCAGATCCTGTGTATCCTTCATTTCATCTCTGTGTGGAAAGGAAAGGAGAGGAATGATCCCCTCTCCAGTTTCCCCACTTTCTATTCTTAGTTCAAGGAGACCGTGCAGGTAACATTGACTCAGGTAAGCCCAGCAGAGACAGGCAATCTGTAGCCTGGATAAGGCCAGGATGTACAGCTTCTCACTGCTCTGGGTACTGCAGCAACACAGTGACCTCGGAGCCAAAGAGTCTGGGGATCATTTGTCAGCATATGCAGTTAAAAACATGAACCACTGCAGTGCTGGGCTGAACTAACATTAGCCTACAATCTACATTAACTGCTTACAATTTTTTGACAGACCGGCATAAGCCTAATTTACCTACCAGCTTCCAGTGTGAAGACTTTCTCCACCCCTATGTCTCTGGCTGCCAGGTGCTTCTGAGAAAGGTGTCAAGAGGAAACCTTCACAGGGAGCTGGAAAAGACCTCTGAGCATATATCAGTGCAGCAGATAAATCATGGTGGATATTGAGGTGACAGTATGTAGCAGCACAGGATTATTGCTTTCAATGAGTAGCACTGTATTTGCCAGACACTCGCAAAAAGGGCAGTGGGACTGTAGCCCACTATGAATCCATTTTATCATTCTCTGTATGGTGAATGTCATCTGATCTTACAAATTGGCATAATCCAAATCTGGAGACTGACATTCCCTTTGCATCCTGCTGTCAGTCAGGAGTTACCTCCCATTCTCCAGAGCTTCTGCAAATGAAACTCTGGAAAAAAAAAATGTATCTGGCACACCATACCTAAGAGGCTGCTAGAAAGCTCTTGCCTAGATAGAGATGCATATTAAATAGTTCAGATTTAAGATACACTGCTCATAGTCTGAGGAGAACAGCTTCCACCTTGAGGTTGAATAGCAGGCTTGTGAGAGAAGACACCTCAGCCTCTAACACTACAAATTCTTTGTAAGTGGCAGAAGATGATAAAATAAAAACATTGTCTCGGCTTTCATATCTGAAACCAGCTCACATATGCAGTCTCTATATGATACAGGGGTTTTCTGAGGTAGATTTTATTAATGTCTACAAAAGACAGTGGGATTCCTGCATGAAAAGCAAAAAAAAAAAAGAAATAAAAAAAACCCCAGAACAATTTCATGGTGCTGTCTTGGCAGGCTGCAAAAATTCACCCTGGAGGAATGGGTACTTGTTTCCCTGTTGGAAAAGGAAAGAATGGGATTATCAACATGCTTTCAACCATGAAATTTTCACAGAAAGGTGTTGTTACTTTCCTCTATGAAAAGTGGTTATTGGTAAGGAAATAACATATTTTCTACAGTTTTCTGAGGATCTCTGGAAACAAGAAATTAATTAAAGAATACTGTGGGGTCAGCTTCTTTGTTATGAAAATTATTATTACGTTATTAATTTTTTAATAGGAAGATCTAAAAGGCAAAATAAAAATGTAGCAATTTCTCATCTCCTACCTGTCTTGCATTGGAAAATACACAATAAAGTGTGGTAAATCTTCCATAAGTTGCGTATATTTTCTTAAAGCAAAGCAAGTGGCACTCACTGATACTCAACATTACATTCAGTGCCGTATCCTTCTACCCTTTTCCA
Source organism: Bolborhynchus lineola (assembly GCA_025448015.1). Taxonomy (NCBI): domain Eukaryota; kingdom Metazoa; phylum Chordata; class Aves; order Psittaciformes; family Psittacidae; genus Bolborhynchus; species Bolborhynchus lineola. Next base: position 32,495 of record JAOEHX010047536.1, on the reverse strand, counting down.
TCAGATCTCTCACAAAGCTTTGCTTACCCCAATAGCACTTCCTTTCTATACCTTTGTGCTTCAATAGTAAGAAGTGACTGTAAGGTACAAAGGTGTTAGCTCTATACTTCCTAAATTGCATATGAATTGATTAAAATAATGTATCTATCTAATATACTGCAGCTTTTTTTTTTACCTTGTGCACAAAAAATATAGTGAAAATCCTTCTCTGAAAGAAAATTGTAATTAAATCTTAGGGAGGTACTAAAATTATAAATGTGATTACAAATGTTCCATTCCAAAACCCTGATGAAATATTAAGTATGTAATCTTTGTCAGATAAGAAACTGATACCTGTACTTGCTTGTATTTAATCAACGCAAACATAACAGTAACATTATACAACATTAAACCAATTTTGATCACTGTCATTTTCCTCTGAAGTCAGATGTTGACCTACATTTCCTTAATTACACCATCAGTACAAAAATGTAATTATGCCATAAGTACAATATCAAAACTCACCTGTAATCACAGTTTGACTGGTAAGACACAGACTATGAATACAAGGATTTCAAAGTGCTGCTTTGAGAATCCACTGTGTTCTTCCTTCAGCTTAGACACAAGGCGTCTCTTGAGTAACTTTTAAAATTCATAGTAATTTTCTAAACCAGTGTCAAGCATTTAAACCTGGAGAAGTAATCTGTTAAGATTACCTTTTTTTCTTGTTTAACTCCATTGAAATCAGTGATAATCCATGTGAGATAAAGGTGATACATTCAGGATTTCTTGTGTGACTCTTATCTGCAAGACAAGATATTCACATATCTTTGGACCAAGAGCTTTCTGCAGAAATGGCTCGTCTGCCTGAGCTGCCTCTCTGGCCAGAAAGCCTCTCCAGGATCACCTGTCTACTTTGGCAGGAATTCCTCCCTGGCATCCAGTTAAATTAATCTTTTCCTGAATCATAATGCAAAAATGCTGGAATATATGCAAGGAGAAGTTGCTTGGAAAATTCATGTTTTGTTTCTTCAGATTAGCATCAAATTTCTGCAGCAAGGTGCAAAGGGAGCCATTGCTATGATGACTGCTATCTTTCTACATGGGCAAGGGACTTCTGTGGATCCCATCTGAGGAAAGGACTCTCTGGAGGTTGTGTGTCAATACAACCTTGAAAGTCAAAGAACCTCTCCAGAGACAAGGTGTGCACTTGTATCTTTGGTAAAAATGCAGAAGGCTGGTCAGATAAAGCCATGGAGACCTCTGCAGAACATTCATACTTATGTGAACAGACTACAAAAGTGCAAAACAGTTCTTGAGAGACAAACTTTGTACAGGTTTTTAACACTGAGAGTTTTTAATTTCACTGGCTTTTAGAAAGTCACTGCAATGAAAATTATGAGTAAGAAGAAGGACAGATGCAGAAATATCATTTCTTAAAAGAACAGGGTAATGAGTTAAGTAGTTTTCACCTCAGTCAAACAACCTGGAAAACAACTTTCCAAGGAACATTTGAAAAAACAATTAGGGTCTTCAAAATTAGAGGAACTTAACAAATGTATTTCTTAACAAAGCTACTTTGACTTTCAGAGTTTGCAAAATTCTTAAGTGCCCTAATTGGAAAGGGAACAGGAACTTAATACGAAAAACTTTCTGATCTGGTTCTGCTTAAGTTCTTCCAAATACTCTGCTTCTTGACAAAATAGGGTGATTACCTTTCTTCTAAATCAGATACAGATACTGAAGAATTTTGTAAAGGAATATTTCCTTTATAATTAATATGTGAGTCACTGGTTTTGTTAAAATTAATAAATGGGTTAAGATCTTTCTGCTTGTGCTCCATGTAGCGCTTCTAGCTATATTCCCATTGTAAAATCTTGACTGTCTAGGCTTTTGTTTTCAACCTCTCAGCTGCAAAAATCTATTCCAGATTTAAGCTCAGCAAAATTGGGTTCTAAATTTTGGGACCTAGATCAAACTTATTGTTGCAAAATTTCAGAAAACAATAGTTTAGATCCAGATACAGTCTTTGGAGCCAAAATGAGAACAGACACTAGGATTTTCAGCAAAAGAAAAGTATATAACTTAACACAGAATTCAGAAGAGACCCACAGTTCCAAGAGGTCATGATCAAGCTGGGGGGTTCTCAGGTTGTCAAAAAAAGGGAGATAAATTATGAAAAAGATTTTCTTTGTTGTAGTCTCTGTCTCTCTGCTCTTAATCAATTTTTCTTCCCATTACAGTGGTGTCATTGCTGAGGATAGTCTGATAATGCAGTCCTATACAGACAATTGCTTATACTCATGAAATTCCCATTGAAGCCACATTAAGAGAAATTTCACAGTAAGGCTGCAGAGCATTGCTCTTGGAATCAGCTGAAGAAGGTAGGAGAACAAGGCAGCTTCTATCCAGATGTGCAATATCTACTGAAAACTTGTATTTAGAGAGTTCCTCCCACTCTATGATTGTGGACTGTGTAACTCCTAGCCCGGTGGATTCCTTGGTGTCTATGAAAAAGTCCTTTTGCTTGATAAATACAGGACATACCTTGTGCTCAGGAGAAGTAAAATCTGTTTTACCAGTGGAAGTGTCTAAAGATGGAAAACTTCCCCCAATCAGTTTCTGCTGAAGATTGCTCTAAAGAATCATCTGCGCTGTACCTGGCTGACTTTTGCGGTTGAAAAAAGGCAGTTTATCTTCACAGAACACGTTCTACACTGATCTTCTTTCTGTTTGACCTTTGATATTTAGCTGTGAGCCAGGAAAATCCTGTATCTGCAGACTTTGAGAACTTCCCTGCTGAGAATGCTGGTGGCTGGGAGGAGCAGTGATGAAGGGGTGGGAGGCATAATCCCTGAGCATGTTCCTACTCAGTTATTTTCTGATACCTCTTACCATTACAGATGCTCACCTACACGGTCACAGTTTCCTGTGAAAGACCAGATGCATCTTGTGCAAATGACATTAAAATAAGGTAGGATTATACATAGGTGCACATGCATGTGTGAGTGAGCAGTTAGATTATGTAAATTTTGTAAACACTGTAAAACAAAGGTAGAATTTTTAGGTTCATCAGTTGAGGCAGATCCAAGGACTACTGGAATCTGAAAAATAACTCCCAGGAGCTGCAGGTCATGAGTATAGCATATCTATTCCTTACTGGAAATATTCTGTGTAAACGCTTTCCATTTGTATATATAAATGTATTTCTAAAAATGGAAATATGTATTTCTCTTTTTTTACTTTTTTTTTTTTTCCTTCCCCCAAAGGGCTTTTTGTCTCACACAGTTACAAATGTCCTTTTATTTGACTGGGTTTACTTTTGTTAATCCCTCTAAAGACTTCAAAATTCCAGCCCTAATTTAGGTCATCTGCCTCAAACTACAAAATAATTCACACAGGTCTGTCAATACTGGACATTCACAATCCTTCCCTTCGTGAAATCTACAGATGTGCAGTAATCTTGGGGAAGAGGACTATTAGTAACATGTTCAAGACCAGCACACAGCAGCCCAACATCAACCCAGTCTTTGGGATGTGAAAGACCCTATATAAGCATCCCATATAAGCGCAAAACACCGCGTTTCCCCTTTTCTCCTTTTACTTCTTTTTTTTTTTTTTTTTTTAACTTTTCATTTGGTAATATCAGTTAAAAAGAAATAAGTATGCTTATTACTTTTGTAAGATTACTATAAATTATTTAACTAAGAAATTGCTGGAGGCATGGTGTGGAAAATTACCCACAAAGCCAACAAAATTGCAAGTCAACCTGCAGTCACTGGACAAACAATCGTCATTAATTTTAATGAGATGCGGGAGTATGCAATTCAGGAGGAGGAGGAGAATGTAGCAACTTCTCAAACACCTGCATTGTAGGCTAGGGGAATTCTCAAACACCTGCATTGTAGGTTAGGGGAATTTTACTAGCACACCAAATAAATAGGAGAGACAGCAATCGATATTAGTAGACCTCAAAATCATCATTAATTGAAATCTCTCAACCTTCAGGTTGCATAACAAAGCAGCTAGTGCCTAAACGAAGAATGTAATATCTTGTAATCTTACAGCTTTTCAACCTCCCAAAACATCCTTATGGGTTAAGATGGCTGAAAATATCTTGAATCTTTGTTACAATCCCTTCTCTGCACCTCCAGTGCCAAGCAAAAACACAAACCTACATGTATGCATAATCCTTATATCGCAATGTACTCTAATGCAGACAATTAAATAACACCTGGAAATTAGTTATCTGAATACCTAATTATATACCTCACTAATAATATCTATTATACCTCACAGATAAATAGAGTCAATAAAGCGCAGCAGCAGAAAAAAAACAAAAACAAACCACCAAATATACTCACTTCATACAGAACTGAAAATGTGGGTATTGGACCAATAGTATAAGCGAAAAAGCAATCTTCAAATTTGAGAGGGAAAAGTTGGAGTCGGATAAAAAATTTTTGAAATGTAACAGCTCATATTAAAGCAAGTTTTTTGTTCTGGGTCTTGCTCTCTCTTTTTTTTTTTTTTTTTTTTCAATGGAGTGAATGAAGAGGTATTTGGAAAAAGATCAGGGAGGCTATAACATAAAAAGAATCATTTGACAGTTGTCAGCCTAAATGTTAAGATGATTGAAGCTTGCAATTGTTCTGTCCTGCCATATGCTAGTGTCTGTGTAAAAGAATCTGATGAAGATGATGAGATAACAATTTTCTGGCTTTAGTGAGTAAGGGGACTAGCAAATGTTGGGAAAAATTGTGGGATTAAAGCCCATTTATAGCAGAAAATTGCAAGGAACTCTCAGAGCAGACGCAAGATGTAGTGGCTGAAGTACTTATTACTTCCACAAATCAGTCTTCTTAAAAAGTCTGAGGGAAAAACATGCTTCCAGGTCTTAAAATGCAAACCCATACTCACATGGATACATTAAAAAGTTATTTATTTTCACCACAACTATTTTGTTGTGCCTATCCTCCCCATGAATAACAGTTACAAGTGAAAATTTTCAGGAATAATCCCCATTTGCATTCGTTTTCTTAACTGTTTTCTGCTATTGTTTGATGTGGGAGAAGAAAATGTAATGTCCCTTCCAACTTTCTACCATTTCTCATGAATTATTTTTAGTGATAATAACATATAATTGTTCTCATAGCAGTTCTGTTCAAAAGCCTGAAGACAAATACCTGCTCACACAAGCTAAAATGAAAGAACAAAATCAAAAGGTGGCACTTTTCCTTTTAAACGTTTTTTTATCTTTACTCTTGTTTTCATTTATGAATGTCTTCCACAACTTTTCCCTTCCTGCTTCTCTATTGCATTCTTTTCTCTTTCATCACTTCTTATGTTTCCCTTGTCATTCTGTAAGAGTAGGCATAGTATTAGTCCTGATTCACATCTCCTTTGATTTCTTACTTGTCTCTCCTATAGATTCTTCTGCTGTGTTTTTTCACTTATGCAAGATTAAATATGAGAAAAAGAAGACAATTTTCTTGAAGCTGGGTTAATAGAATTAGGCTTGCGCATCTTGAAAAATTGTTTTTAAGTGTTATTGCTTTTCATCTTCTCCAAACAATCCTTGCAGATTTTTTTGGTAGAGAAGGCAAGAAAGCTGCTATGCCAAAAGAGTCAGTAGACCAGTAGATCAGATGCTCAGTGGAGCTGATCTGTGGGAATGAAACAAGGTGGGCTCAACCTAATTTCAGTGACTTGAAGCTTAACTTTCTGCCAAGAAAGCTGATCAGCAGTTTTGTGTCAAGTTTTCCTGATACTTCCTTATTCTAGGTTTGACCCAGACATTCTAACCTTAGAACTGTTTCTGATCAAAGAGCTATCCTTTTATATATATATATATATACCCCCCCATATACATCTATACATATATGCATATATATTTATATACCTATATACATATATATATATTTAAACGTGGCAGTGAAGCACCACTGAGTAATGAGAAACTGATTTTAATTTTGGGAGTGCATTGTATCCTTTTCATGTGTTTTCTTGATATACGTCAAGCTGGTGCTTGACTGAATGATAAAATTAATCATTGAATCATAGAATGGTTTGGGTTGGAAGGGACCTTAAGATATCTGGTTCCAACCCCTTGCCATGGGCAGGGACACCTCACATTAGACCATGTCCCCCAAAGCTCTGTCAAGCCTGGCCTTGAACACTGCTAGGGATGAAGCATTCACTTCCTTGAGCAACCTGTTCCAGTGTCTTACCATCCTCACAGTAAAGAGCTTCTTTAAATCCAACCTGAACTTCCCCTGTGTAAATTTAAACCCATTGTGTCTTATCCTAATCTCCATGAGAAAAATGGAATAATGTTTTCAACGCATTTTACCTAAGACTCAAACTTACCTCAGCATTTTGACGAGTATTGAATCATATTAATAGTGTTCTTCTAATTCCCGTTTAAATGTTATTTCAAGTAAACAACTAAAAAAACCGTAAGAATGAGAACTTTACATAGGGATAACTGGCTTTTTCTCTTTTAGAAATTTCCTGCTAGCACACAAAACTTCATTAATCCAGGAAGTGGTGGCTCTCTTGTCTCTGTTGACATGACATTCTGTGATCCAAGGCAGATTTGGGGGAGGAGGAGCAAGCTGGCATTGGCTCAAATATGCGTTAAATGAGCATGCTGCCAAAAAATGGAAGATTGCAGAATCTACTGTAAGGGTAACGATAAGGAAAGGAATTAACCATTTTGGTCTTTATTAATCTGCTAAAATGATGTAATCCATGTCCTTTTAATCTTTATTTTGGGAATAAATTTATGTATTCCCATTTTCGTTCCTTTTGGTTCTTATTGCAAATTTTGGTCACAGAAATGAGGTGAGATAAAATTGGAATGATTAATATGGTCCCAAAGAAAAAAGCAGGCTGGTGAACTGGTTTGTGGAATGTAGATTTCTCTTCATAGAGAAAATTGTAGTTTATTATTATAAGTTTCTTGAGTAAACTGTAGACACTACTTCTATTTTGCCTACAAAATGCAGCTTAGTTAGCAGTACTTTCATGCCTGTGCAAAAAGATCTTGGTGTCAAATACAGTATCCCACACCACCCCACAGTTCAGTCAGCACCAAGAAAGAATCAGGCTCTGGTGCCTCTCTCTGCACTCTGGCTCTAAACAAAGATTAATATTACATAATTTGTGGATTTTTGTCTGAAAATACTTTGTGGACACTTTTTTTGGTGTTAAGTCTTTGCTGACTAACCTTTTAAGTGAGTGTTCTGTGTAATAGATTTTTTACACTGGAAAATGATTTCTTTTTTTTTCTGGTATGATGTTCTTCTCATACCAAATATTTTCATTGGTTCTGCTTCAGAGGCTTGAAGATGTACTTATGATCTACTTTTTTTCTTTTGTCCATGAGTCATGCCAACTACAGCATGCATTGCAGGACAACTACTGTGGGCCTGCAGGATCTCTATGTTACCTCCACGGGGTACTTTTTACCCTCTGAAATCAAGAGATTACACAAAAGATCTAACCAAAGAGCCTGATCTGCCTGGAAAACAGAAATAGAGAACATCTACTTTACATTTATTTTGAGACAGAATTTCTAAATTGAAAATATTTGGGTTATGGTCTGATGTTTATGTAAAATTAAGTATGACTAAGATTTTGTTAAGCTTTTCATAAATACATAATTACTGTTATGCAAATTTTATCTACAATTAGTTCTAATTAAAAGTTTGCTAAAATGGGCCAACTAAAGAGAAATAATTCAGAATAGATGAATGGGAGAAAAAATAAAAAACCAACAAGCCACAGTTAAATGATTCTTTGATCAAAAAAGAATTTTTATGCAACTTCTAAGGAGGAATTCATGATTAACATTATTTTTCATCAGTGATTAGCTGCAGTGCTTACTTCAACAGAGTTAATGCTATTCCCTCCAACATCTAACACTCAGGCAGAAATTCTGAGAGGATGCATTGGCTTATTACAATTATGATCATGACAATATCAAAATGTCTCTAGTGCAATGAGGTGGCATTGGTGGACATAAACATTTCTCCATTTCTGTATGATCTGATATTATTTGGCTGAGGGTAGGCTGAAGCTTTTTGTGTCAGAGCTACAGTACATTAAGATGTTTTTAAAATTTTAAAATAATGGGCATAATTTTATCTTTTCCCTCCCCCCCATCCCCAAGTTGACGGATTAAATTTACAGGCAAATTTTCATTCTGTTTACTGCTAAACTTTACAGTAGAAATGGCTAAATTATTTTTATTTGCTTTTAGTTGAAAGAAATACAAACCTATTTATTGGCCCTAGAATCAGCCTCATCAAGATTTTAATTTGGGAATTTACTTAGATGTCAAAAAAAATTCTTCCATGGGCTATATACCCTGAAGTGTGCAACATGCTATGTTACAAGGCCTATTGAATAGGCAGAAGAATAAAATAAGATGAGAATAAAAAACTGAGGTAAAGGTCTCAGTTGGTAAAAGAAGCAGTAGTCCTTGCATAGACAAGCTCACCAGAGGTCAGCCCATTTGTTTTTTTACTTCTTCTCCTTTCAGCCTTTCCAAGCAAAAATTTCCAGCCCACTCCATCTGTTAGTGGACAACCTACATACACACAAGACATTCCATTGGAACTGTATTTCCTATTATTTCAATCTCATTTTGCTCACTGAGCTTAACATTAGACTTTATCCCAGTTCTCTTTTACAGATACTGCTCAGCACAAGTGCAGAATTCTTGCTTTTCTTTAAGGCTGACAACTGGTAGCAAAACACTGTATGGGAATTATGTGTCATCCAGTATTCTGCACATGCTGCAGCATGGAAAAAAAGAAGAGACTCTCACAGGAAAAAGAAGCATACATCATTAATGAAGACTCTGAAGGATTTTGAAAGGGTTGATTTGCAATTTTTCTTTTTAAAAATCCAATAAGGGAATTCCAACAACCATGCAACTATCAAGTTTTGTCAATAAGGTTTCATGAACACATGATTTTCCATTATGATATATTAATAATGTTAATCCTTCAGCGTGTCCATACTTAAATCTAAAGAAAAATCCAGTTCCATTGTTTAGAGACACTAAGAATTTATTGCGTTTGTTTATTTCTCCAGAGATTGTGAGTACTGACTGAATGAGCCACATCAGTTGTGTACCTAGTGAAAAAGTTATTGAAGCAAAGACTATATTTTGCTGCAATCAAAGCATTTTTCATTGATATTCTGTCATTGAAACAAGTTTAAAACTTTCAATCATACATATGATTCAAGGACTGGTTTTGCTTGCCTATCATACTATCACCTTATTTTTAAAGAAGAGGTAGTAGAAATTAAAATACTTTTAAAAAAGAACATGATAGAAAGTTAAATAAATGGCTCTGGCCTGGATTCAGAATTGGTCATTGCTTTGAAAATGGACCTTCTTGAAAGTGCTCAAAATTTATTTTAATTCTTTGACAGTTTTGCACTCAAGGTGAAAGGAGCTGCTGACGTCAATCCCGTTTGATAGTCAGTGATTCTCCACTGTATCTGACATTAATTAATTCTCTTTTTAGCAGGGTCAACAATCAGAGCAAAGACTAAATAAATCAGGAATATCTTTGTGGAAATCAATGAAGTTACACTGGTGGAAAGTAAGCATGAGAGCAGAAAGAACCCCAATAAATGTAGTTCATTATTCATTACACTTAATTGCTGTGGAAAATGAGTGCCTTTGAACTTGCTAAGCCATTAGCAGAAGACACTCAACTCCTATCTTAAAGAAAAGGGTGATTAATACTTAAGTGTTTCTCTGCATCCTGAAGGCATTATATGAAATGATGATCCCACCACAGGGAGCTTTCACCACTGCACAGCAATTGAACTATTTCAAAGCATCAGGTGGGAAAAGACGTTTCATGGAATTCAGAATTAAAATAAGGCTTTGATTTTGCAATTAGTTTGCAATATACTAATAGACTCTGTGAGAGAATACCTCAGTTTCAAATAAATTCAATTGCCTTTAGCTACATCTCCTCTAAACTCTTGTTACCTGTGAAGAAAGTCTTGTCCTTCTGCTCACTGTAACTATACCACTTCCCTGATCTACCTTTGCCATGGTCCATATGTTGGGGTGGACCTGATCCTCAGCCCATACACATCTTCTTTGGCAGAGCTGTGACTTGAAATAAATTCTGTAATCAACATGGAACTGCAAAAGCCAAGACACTACATGTCATTATCCTGTGTTATTTTCAAAATCTACCCATGGCCGGGGGGGTTGGAACTAGATGATCTTAAGGTGCTTTCCAACCCAAACCAATGTATGATTCTATGATTCTATGTCACACTGTCATAATGAAGATATTCTAAGTTACTGATGAATCTAAGTGTTGAAGGTATGCTTTCAAATCAGTGCAAAATTAGGGAAAGGTTTCTATTATTTCATAAGCACCACAAAATTATTGTCGGTAGGAAAAATCTTCTGCCCTCTGTATGGGACTACTACCTGTATGAAATTAAGAAAATAGTTTTAAAGTATTAAATTTGATTTCTGATATCACTGATCTGGTTTTTGGCTCTTTAACTTGCCTGGTTGATAACTGAAACTATTTTAAATATTTTTTAAATTAACAATATAATCAGGTATCTTTAGGACCATAAAATCTGAATTTGCATCTGAATGTCTTTAAAATTCTGGGAAAATTAAAGCTGTTGTTCTATTTCTACATTATGAGTTTTTTAATCCACCTAGATCAAGACAAAATAGTTCTTGATTATTTGTTCAATTTATAATTTGCAGACACAACATATTAATCTTAGGGAAACTATATAGGTTATATATAGAATGTTTTCAGAAATTAAAGTTTTCCAGTGTGTTACAAATATTCCAAGTCCACTGCATAATCTCACTGTTACTCCAGAGTTCATAAGAAGGAAAAAATTTGAATAGCTATTTATGACAATTAAAGTATTTCATGCAGCATTTGACAGTCCACGGCCACTCTTAGTTCATTAGAGGGCAAAGCAGTGCATAATGCAAGAATGTTCAGGGATGTTTACCTGTACTGCCAGGCAGAATTTAGAGAAGAACTGTGATCCATGTGTACAGTTCGTAATGCAATTTCATTGTTTTATTTCCATTAATAGAACCCTTGTTATAGACCATGTGGACTAAGCGTAGCTTAACTGGTGAATTACTTTTTTGAATACAAAATATGGGAGTTAATAAGTGTCTGAAAGAAGATGGAAAATGCCCAATATGCTGCCAAATTTTATTCTTTTCCTGTTGTGTTAAGTATTGATCTCTTTGATCCCAGCACAGCATAAAGGAATAAACTGACACATATTGATCACTGTTTGCATTAAGAAGTTTATGAGCCTTAGCGTATGAATAAACTGATTTTTCTCCAGAAAAATATCATAGAATGATAGAATCATTGCCACACTCAAAACAGGGTCACCTCCAGCAGGTTGATCAAGACCATGTCAAGTTAGGTTTTGAATATCCTCAAGGATGGAAACTCCGCAGCCTCTTTGGGCAAACCATGCTAGTGCTTGAACATGTGTGTAGTAAAAAACATTACTTATGTTTGAAAGGAATTTCCTGTATTACAGTTTGTGCCCAATAGCTGTATTAGTCCAAAAGGATAATGAATGCAGAAAGACTGTTGTCTAACAGAAAGTATTTTGGACCAAGGTGTAAGAGTTTTGCATAAGGAAAACCATAATTACATGTGTGATTAGAGCCAAATATTTACTTAGTTTTTTTAGATATTTCTTCAAGGTCCATTATAATATCTTCTAAGTGTATGTATGTCTGCACTATCAGCTTCTTCAAGTCACAATCTCTTCATCTTACATTCTGTATATGTACAACTTCACATCCAAGCTCTCTTTCAAAGTAAAGAAGTTAGGCCTTTCAGATTTGACACTTGGTTGCAATTCTGAGAATATTTGCTCTGGTGGGCTGTAAAAAACTTCTCACATTATTGCAAACATTTGGAACTGGGAAAACAAATAAAGAAATAAACAAGAAATCCAGACAGACATTCAGTCAAAATAAACAAACAAAACCCCACAGGTGTGCTAGCAGAAATCTGGCTCAAGTATTACACAGTTTACCATTTTGCTCTTGAAGCAGTTAACTCTAATCTACATGGATACGAGCCATTCAGAATCACATAGCTTGGGATCAAGGACTGGTATGAACATCCTAAGCAACGTAGGTATAGCTGCAGAAATATTAGATATTAAGAAAGCTTTGACATTTGGCATTTTTCTCTTATGAGAATAGTAATTTTTGCTGAAGTCAAGGGGATTCCCTTGTATTTTGCTAAGGAAGGTCAGACTCAAACAGCATGAGGGAAAGGTCCTTTGCATAAACTGGCACATCCTGCGGGGTGTATGACCGAGGCAGCAAAAACAGTTTGAAAGAGAAAGATTGTAGAGGAACTGCTTTGAGATATAATTCAAGATTGCTCTGTTCCTATGTTTCTCACTAGTCCTGCAGGTTTCCTAAGGATAGCATATTTTAGGTCTATGCAATGACTTTTTAATGTCTTTTTTACCTGACTAATGTTGCCAGTGTAATTTTGCTAGATTTCTGGGAGTCAACGGTCGTGAGATGTTTTTATTGTTGACTAATATGCAAAGTCATGGACTTCATCGCTAAAGACAGGTGGGTTTACATTTGAGAGCCATTAACATGTTTAAGCTGTTACTCTGAAGATGAGACATAGTTTCACCACAAGACAGGATCACTAAATTTACAGTATACTCCAAGCTCATGTTGCCTGATTGTAAAAAAAAAAAATTAAACTATGTCTTCCCAGCAGTTTTGCTTTAGGGCAAAGTAATATGTTTGTTGCTCCAAGTGAAAAGCACATCCCTTTAGGGTGATGATGGCAAGGCTAATATACCTCCAAGGTCTCAGAAGAGATATACTTACAAAGTTATTGCAGCATATCTCAGTTGATAATATAGCCTTCTCTAATCCCTACACTCTTCTGCTTCAGAAACTTTTTCACAGAGGAATGCGGCATTGTCTCCTGAAAAGTGTTGGAAATGGTCTGCTGCTCCTAAACCTGGAATCTTTCAACCTTATCTTCAGCACCTGTTGAGGCACTCAAGTGGGGATGGAGCTGCTCTGTGTTCACTGAAGAGTCATCAGAGGAAGGAGGCAGCTGCAAATATTGCCCTCTGCATTGCTTTCTTGTAAGTGCTGTTCTCTTTCACCTTGTCTTTATGGGGTGAGTGGGGAACATCAGTTAAGTGTCTAAAATAAAATGCAAGAAAAAAAACCAAAGCTTTGAATGGGCTCCAATCCCACCAAAAAAGAGTGCTGCATATTACAACCTGCCCATTCTTTCTGAATTGGCGGTTCTCTAAAATCACCTGTAAGCTATCCCCAGTGCCAGAAAGTCAACAAACATGGGAACTGGCAGTGTTGAAAGAACACAATCAATTTTTTTTTAACCAAAAATATGATTTTTCCTAAATTAAAAGCAAAAGAAACTTGCAAACTTTCTAACCGAACAATTTTGAACTTTTTTTTTTTTTTTAAATGAGCTTGTGGAGAAGTTGTGGGTTTTGGCTAATGACATAAGAAGACATCGCTTTCTTCAGACAGACACTTGTATTATCATTGCTAACTTCTAATGTAATTGTGTTAAACTGTATGTTTATTGGCAACTGTGAAATTTCTGCTTTCAGGGGAATGACAAGTGTCACAGACTTCTGAGAAAAGAAAGGTGAGTGAAACAGATCACTCTTTAAAAATGGAAATTATCCTGTCTCCTTTATATTTTAATCATATGCTACTGTGAATAATGTCTGTGTGCTTTAGTTTTCCCAAATCCTTTCTGCTTGTCTTAAGTCAGATTTGCAGATAAGAATAAGATAAAATTTATCCCCTTTCCTATGGTGGCAAGTGCAAAAGGCACCATTGCCTGCTACACTTTTAACAGCAAAAGTAAAATCACTAACTCTGTCCTCTACCAATGAAAACAGTAGGAGTTTTTTCAGTCACCTGAATGGGCACAAGGTGGTGATTAGGATCCACGTGTATTCAAGCCTAGCCCTTGGTCATATATACCTCTCCTTCCAAAACCATCCCTATAGCCTATGTATTTTCTAGAGCTTTGTTGAAATCATGACAGCATCTTACTTCTAACTCCATGTAGAATCAAACAAGACAAAAACTGCACAAAGCAACACTAAGTCAATGCAAGTCTATTCAGATCTGGAAACCATTTACCTCTGTAACATGGTGCTTTGCTTGGTCTAATCTGTCTGTCAAGGGCCCTAGGGAGGGCTGAGCAACATAGGAGTTGAGAGGTGCAGCCTGCTTTGTGGAGCTGTGTTTTGAAATATTTGATTAGTAACAGGGAAAAATTCTGCTTGTCTAGAAGACCTGAAAATGTTATGAGTAAGAAGTTCAGTTTGTCAAACATTTTTTAGTATTTTCTTTGCTGAAGCTCAGGTCCTAAGATACAGTATATACAGTGGGATTAATAAAAGGCCTAGGTGCTTATAATTAAGCTGAGAACAATTCTAGGTTAGTATTGCACACAGGCTGATTGTCTAAAAGGTAGTTAAAAGCAACTGCAAGAACTTCACCAGCTTCACTGAAATATGCCTGCATCACTTGGGTTTAAACAGAACACAAATTCAAAAATTCAAGGACGCTCTACTTCCAGCATTCCATAACTCTGCAAAAAAAATATCCGGGTAGATTTGTCACGGGAGTTTCTGAGGACTCAGAAATGCACATTTATATGTTGTTTAGATTTCAATTATAGCCTGAAGTCCTCGCAAAAAATGGAGGTCTTGTTTTTCAGTGTTGAAGACCCCCATGGGAAGGTACAGCTTGTATATTGTGCAGCTCTGTCCAGTCTGTAATTAACTGTTCAACTGATCTACTAACACTTATTAAAAATCAACATGTTTGTTGATTCCTACATATTTCTAGAATTGCCATATTGCAGCAGCGGCTGTGTGAAAGAAATCTTAAAAGAAAATTAAGCCAAATGTCTTTTTGAGTTCATTAGCAAATCTGAGAGTAACTCTAACAGCTCTAACAGCTACCAAAAAAACGATGTCATAATAATGTTCTGTGGTCTCTTTACTAGCTCTTTGTAACTACTTATAAGACTTAAGAATGATGCATAATCACTGCTTATTATTTGGATTTCAGAAGAATCCTCAATGTGATAAATGCTTCTACAATACAGGTGAAAACACAGTCCTCACCCAAAAAGGGGAAGACTAAGAAAAGACAATAAGATGAAGGAAATAGAGGCAGATATTTTACTTATTCTTAGGCAGCTCCATTACTACTTAGACAATTATTTTTCTTTCACAAAGAATCTGAGATACAGTTTCACTGAGCCCTTTTTCACTTATATTCAGTCTTTTTTTTCCAACTTGTGCTCACTCATGGGGTGAAAGAAACCTATAAGCAAAATGGATTAAATAGCATGGTCTGAACTCCACTGAAATCAATAAAGGCTTTCTGCTAACTTCACTCAGCTGCAGCCTATGCTTTAATCAGCCAGGTGCATTTAAGTGTTGCCATTTCTTTTAAGTTAATTTTAAATAAAGAAAATTATCATAATTGGCCCAGATTCTATGTCTGGGACATCCAGTCCTGGAATACTACAACCTGAAATATCTCTCTAAAATAGATGAGCTTTTTTTTTCATGGGAGAGAGGTAGGAGTCAGACAATCATACACCTACGTTGATACTACAAAACTCTGTTCAATATTATCTATCTGTCTCTGATTTCTTCAGACTATAAGCTGCTTGTCCCCATACATTTTAAAAACGATTAGCACTTTGCTGACACTTTAAATTATTCATATTATTGTTGTTATTAATATTAATTCCCAGACAAATTGGATGTCCTTCATACAGAAAATGGGGCATATGTTTTGACTGTCATTAGTGGGATCTTTGGGATCAGTGGGAGCTGTGTTTGTGATCTGAAGTATACTGTTGATACCAGCACAAATACCAATACCAATACAGCTCATAATTGTTGTGATGGCCAAGTGTCCCATCTGGCAAGTGAGAACAGATATTAACTCTGTACGCAGGAGTGCGTATTATTTTGTATGTGTTATTTCATACAATATGTGAGGCTGTAAAATTGTAACTCAGCTGTATGGAGAACATGTCTTTCACCTCAGAGTGCATTCAAATGCTGCAGAAATCACCCAAAAAAGAAAAATAAATTATAAGATCCTTAGGACTAAGTGAATTTATGAATTAACAGAATTAGTAGGAAATGCAGGACATTCTTTGCCCTTTCCACTCGCTGAAAACCCTCAGAAATTCAAATAGATTGGATGCTTGACATCTTCCTCCCCTGATGAGAAATACTGTAGCCCAGTCATTCAATGCAACTAGGTGCATTTGCTCAGAAACGTCAGGCACAACAGGCATATCTATCTACAGTCCTGAAATCTGAATCATGTCTGACAGATTTTCCACTGAACAAAAAGGTATGCAGTGTGCTAAGCTTTAAATATCTTATTTCCTTTTTTTCCTTTAGGAAACAGAACACCACTAATATCTGGGGTATTTTTGCCTTTTAATCTCAAAAATCTTATTTCTCATTTCATGCACCAACAGCATATATTTTTATTCACTCTAGTTCTAGAATAAAAAATTCCTGGATGAGTTCATGTAAAACCATGGCCAGGGTGATTGAAAAATTCACATACTGCCAATAATATACATAGACTCACATATTTATTGAATGCCATACTAAAATCCTATAAACAATATTTTTTCTTTCTTGCCACTCATAAGGCAAACAACTATAATTTTGCATGTGGATGTATAAGAAGTGTATTTCCTCCTGTCCTCCAGTTCATGCCCCTCATTTCCTTTTGCTGTGATGAGACAGACGCAAAAGCCTGAAAGCACAATACAATCCCTTTTGCACTCTCTTCTGTCCTGCTGTCCAGAAGAATCTTGCTTGTGCACCTTGAATCCTGTGTCTATCTCATTTGAGGATCTTTACATAGCTGGGAAACTTTGACCTTTACAGAGGAAGAGAAATTGAATATACTGTATGTGGAATATGGGGAATAGAACAATATTTGCTCACTGTCACTGTTAGCATCCTGACCCTCTTGGGTAGATGCTGTCAGTGTCTATCTGGGGATGGATGTCTCAAGCTTGGTGGGTGTGCAGATGACGTTTCAGGCTTAAGTGTATGAAACACCTTTTATTCCATGATTCAGCCTCATCTCTGGTTTGCATTGTGGCTATGGCTAAAGCTTCTGACACATTCTCCCCCTTAGATGATTTTCTTGTATGAGGTCATGCTGCTTCTGTTCAAAAAGGCATCACAGAGAGGTGCCTTCAGTCTTTCTGGAGTCCCATCTTTGCCTATATTTACTCTCACAAATTGTAATAAAGGACAGCAATTTCCACAAAAACTTGTGCATACAGGAAGCCACTCCAGAAGCAGGAGGCAGTGTCATTTCTGTCACTACCAAGCACTACAGTCTCATACAGGCTCTGGTTAATCTCTGTCTTTGCAAGGAGATTACTGATAACCATTCAGTAAATTTATGCTCAAACAAGGTACCCACAGAAGTTGCCAGGACTCATTCATGCAAGATCTGGTGGTCAGTCTCTGATCTGTGCTTTGATGAGACAAACATCTCCAGCTGGAATCTGGACATATGATTTGTAACCGTTCAAGGCTAGCCTGCAGAGGGAAATCTTCCCAAACTTCTTGATCATCACTTTTTAGGCTACAATTGATATCTTTAATAGCACTGAAGGAACTGTTATGCTAAGCAGGATGGCATTAAACAGAAGTTTATTATTTAAAGATGCCTGTGCTGTAAGCTGCAGGCAAGGGTTTTGCCAGTTGTGTCTGGTGTTCTGAGATCTAGCAGCAATATAACCCTATAGAGACAAGTCCTGTAGACAAGTATTGAATTACCCTACTACCATGTGCTTTCTTAATGAAACATTAGCACCTTTGGGACTTGACAAGTTTCACCCATGATTACTTCAGCAGAGGTAGCATGAAGGAAGCAAGCTGAAAGACAGAAAATATGTTTTGATATTTATTTTAATTCCAGAATAACATATCTTTTCTAATTAGAGAGGTGCCTTCCAGGCAGATGTTCAAATCATGTGGGAATTCATATGCCAAATGCAAGATTAATGGGCTCACATGCTAATGAAGCACTCTTTCACTTTCCATGCCAGAGAATAAAAGCACCAGCCTTTCAATGGCGAAGATGAAGCTACATCTTTCCTTAGCTGCAAAGGTTTATTCTGGTGGGATTATTCACAGATTATTTTACTGATTCATAAAACAATATTTTTAGCTTTATCCTTTTCATGCTACAGGAAAAGGCTTAGCCCTTTTCTTCTCACATAGGCATATCTCACAATTTGCATGTCTAGATTATATAGTACCATTGGTCTGTGAAGATTTTCATCCTGCTTCCAATGAGGCACTAAACAGAAAACACTTCCTCTAAACAAATGAGTACTGACTTGGTTATAAGAAATGGCATTTCAGTGTGCCCTGGATAATAGACCAAGAGTCAATTTAGTGTCAAAAAATAGCAACTTGCTTGTGTATATGAAAAGTTTTTGCCTTTTTTTTTTTTTTTCTAGTGGTAGGAAAGCTGACTGAGATTCTATCTCCACCATGAAAAAGGCCTTTATTTTGTGTTATTAAATGAAAGCTGAGCTTATCACTGACATCACAGGCTAGTCCTAATGGCTTTTACAATGGCCCTAATGGCCAGCCTGAGAGACTCCCTGGGCCACATTCTCAGGCTGTGTAAACTAATGAACAACTGGACCCTCCATTTTTAGTACTTCCTTTGCCCCATGTGTCATTTTCCACCCAGTAGTAAGACACAGCATACAGTTTCCTGTGTCCGAGATCTGGCCTTACAATTTTCATACAATTAATCATTTTTATACAAGATCCTTTATGCAGAAGAACAAGTTCAGGGTGTTCATGAGTATAGCCTGATCTCACCCATCTTTGCCTATGATTGTGTGCGTGGTTGTGCCTGAGGGTGATACAGGAATTCCCTCCATCAGCTTGTCATCGGTTGTGTAGAACCCAAATTACCTTCATTTTCTTTGAATTTTATGGAAAGGAAATAAAACATAATAAAATATTGCTCCCAAAAGGCCAGTTGTGTAGTATAATGTGCATTTCTCTTCTCTTTCAGGCTGCCTCAAGAAGACACTGTGTTGCCAAGGTTATACATCTATAATCATCATGTATTTATGTAAAATAAGAACTTATAATAGTGCAACATTAAACATGAGGAGATTATTAAAAGGAAAAATACAGATGAACATAAGCTTTTTCTTCTAATACTTCCTTTTATAGGAGTTTAAACCAAAACTTTAAAGCATACATATAATGCATATACACAATACTTCATTACTAGTCTGTATAGACTAGGACAATTAGTGTCTCTGTGCATTTATTAAACACATTGATTTTTAGGTCACAAATTGTTCTTCATGAGATATCGTCTTTTCAGATTAGCTCTAGAGGATCTGTGTTTTGTAAACATAGGTGCTCAAGCACTGAAGGGTTTATAGCTGGAATCAACCATACCACAACTACTAGCTACTTGGATGTGTTAACTGGTGTGTGCGTGTAATCTAGCAAGCATTAAATGCCCATAGCTCCCAAACATTTGCAGAACTGAGCACTGGCTTGTTATCTTACATCCTGAAAGTCCTTCATGTATGAGGAAAGGTGAAGATCAGGCTTCCAAATTCATTAATTCCTACCTATTCTGGCTCCAAGGTTAGAGGAACATCCCTCTCTGCTCTCCAATTTGGGATGTGGATGGAGGTCCACACTATTCTTTCATTAATACATTGGACAGTCATCTTTGTTTCCTTGCCCACATACGAACATAACAACATATAGGAACACAAAGTCATCACCATATTTATCCAGTTTTATGGTAAAGTAAATCAGAACAGATGTGCTGGATCATGTCCACACCCATGCAGCCACTCTCTGGCAGCGGCAAGGTGAGTGTCTGTGGAAAGTACAGAGAGAAGTGGAGGTGTACACTTATAATTCCTCAGACAGCCTCCACTAGTTGAACCTCAGAAGCCTGCTATGCCAGGTTTGCTTTCTAGGTTTTCCACTCCTGGATTTATCTTTCTTGTTCATTTTCCCTTGATTCTAAGTGAGCATTGAGTACCCATAGCGTACTCTAGCAGCAAGTTCTCCACTTTAGTTACACAATGTGAAAGAAAAAATACTTCTTTTTGTTTGTTTGTGTGTTTGTAGTCAGCTTACATTTTGTTAATTTTGGTGAGACACTATTTTTACACTGGGATGAAATGGTAAGCAAACAATCCTGATATACCATCTCAATGCCACCCATAATTTCACAGGCATTTCTCCTACTCTTATAGAATGGTTCCCTTTCCACAGTAATGTGCCTTGGTTTATTTCATTCTTGTCTCTGTGGAAATCTTTTCACTCCTTCAGTAGACCCTGTTGCTCCTTGTTACTTCTTTCTAAACTTTTTTTGGGTTTCTGGCACCTGTTTGGAGATGGAGATGGACTTTTTCCTATAAGAGGAAACGAGGAAGATATAAAATCTGCCATGCCTCAATGTTCCTGAGAACAGAAAGCAAGAAATCAGCCCTTGCACAAGTCCCAACATCTTCTTACAGGTTCTATCAGAGTTTGCAATCTTCTGTTCCCAAAAGTGGTAGTTGTGCAACAGATTTGGTTGCCTTTCAGTCAGGTGTAACATGATTCCTGAATGTATATTGCTCCACACACCCCAGAAACCAGGCTGGGATTCCACATTACAATTTTTCAAGTTGCAAAGCCAGTTTAAAAGCAGTCTTCCCTCCTATGTTGGTACTTGGATGTGGCAATTCAACTGCTTGGGTGACCATACTCAAAAAAGGTTCAGTGAAATGGTCTAAGCTAACAGACACTCTCTCCAACCCTTCCTCAAGTGTTGCTTTTCTTTGTTTATTAACCTGCATTACTCCAGCTGTCAGCAGCGATACCAATGAATGAATTAGCTTTGTTAAAGGACTTTTAAGCTTCCCCCACTGGAGGTGAGGTAGCAAGAAAGGAATGAGCAGGGGACAGCAACAGGAGGGGATGAAATTTCTGAAATTGGATTTACACCAGCAAAATCCTCATGTGAAATCAATGGTCTCAAGGTGATGAGTAGCTGCACAGATTTCATCAGTTGTGCTTTTCTCAGGGAGGGATCCTGCAGTTCGGAGGGGTTTAGAAGGGAGATGGGGGGAAGGGTCTTGGGCTAAAAGATTTTATGTTTGTGCAGTCAATGATACTCTGAATTGTTCTTGATTACTCAGGTAAAAACCTGCTGCCTGAAACACCTCTTTTGCAACATAACACACCACACTCTTCCCCTCTTAAAAATAACAATAAATTAACAGATTGAAATATAGAAAGTAGAAAGATTGACAAAGAGGGGACACTATCAGGTGGTACAGGGAGAGGTGGTTCCTATGACTGGGAGAGCAAGCAGAGTTTTCAAAGTACAAGTCAGGAGGTTTAAGATTCCAGGACTGGAGAAAGCAAAATAGGAAAATTCAACTCCAAGCTCCCAGTGACATACTTAAATAGGTTCTGCCCTTCTTAAACTCCGGATTTGCTGCAGTTTACATCGCTAATCCTTGCATTCCTCGCATGCCAATCAGGCCTCTTAAAGCAGCACTTGGTCAGAGAGGTTGTCTGTGACTTACCATTCCCCTGTGCGATAAGCAGAAAGTACTTCCCCAGATATTGTAAGCAGTATGCCTCTATGGCTGTCAGACAAAGAGTAACATATTCTCAACCAAATACTCTCAGCTCAGCCAGGTCTTCTCTCAGCGCCAGTCTATATCTCACCTGCTACCAATTTACGCCAGCGATGATCTGGTCAGATACCTTTCCAGTTCCATCAGAAAGCCTTCAGTAACAAAGCAGTACTTCAGAACATTTCACATTTAGAAGATGGTTGAGCTGTTTGCTGGCATTTTAAATTAAATTTTCTGTCATAATTTAAACTATTTAATTTTATTTTTTATTGCATGTATATAATGAGTTTCATGTGTTTGTGAACTAAGAAAGCAAGCCATGGAAATGCAAACTAATGATTTATTTCAATACAAAAGCTCTCACTAGAAGCATGTACCAAATCAGTTTATCTATATGAATATTCATATGCTTAAGGCACACAGTATTAAAAGAAATAAAAGCAGGAACACTTAATGATTGCCTTAACCCCCTCTATAACCTAGCAAGCTAAAACCATAGTGAACTTTGATTTGTTAAGATATCTCAATAACTGAAGGTTTTCCTTCCAAGTGCATGTTCTCTGAGGAAATATATCAGGTTAAAAGAATTTATGTTAAAAAAAAAGACATCTTAAGCAAAGGTTAAAAATTACACCATGAAAAATGAGATCTTTCTGGAGACCAGGTAACTAAATATCAGAGGAACATGTTAACATCATGGCGAAAATCTGAGTTTTAAGTGAAACCAGAGGGGACTGGGTCACTCGGCGTGACCCTGCAGGCATGCTAAACAAGCCTAACTCCATTTCAGAATCCGTCATTGACTGCTGCAGCGAGGTGCTTGAAATGGGGCTGTGTAGCTCGACAGTATTGTTTTCCGTCTCCATTTTTCACAAGGAGCCCAGATGAAGCCTCAACACAGAGAAAAACAAATATTTCCAATTAGATTTTTTTTTCTTCCTCTGGAGTCAACTATTTGAAGGTTTGGTGTTTTGATAAATCAGTGCAGCCACTGTACCTTAGTATCTCTGCTCATGCTGGTTAGTTCAATTATACCTAAAAGTCTGCATTAGATATTATAGTTAGTAGATTTTAAATAATAGATTTGATCCTAAACATTTTAATAACTGTGTTTCTTTATACCTACATGTTTGTCATGTTTATATTTTATTTCGATATTTTAGAGGTAGATAAGTTTTGTTTCCTCATTTTGAAACTTTATTTTAGTTGCTTATTTGTTGGCTATTTGGGGTTTTTTTTGTTTTCTTTTGTTTGTTTGTTTTGGGTTTTTTTTGTTTATTTTTTTTTTTTGGGGGGGGCCCAGATTTTAAGGAAGAAATCTTTTAAAGGTGGGATTTGTAGCTTGAAATAAATTCAATATGCTAAGCATTTATTTTATTTGTAGCCATCTGTGAGAGAGAAGCAACACAATAAAAACTTATATAATACCTGAATGCAGTTTTTGAGAGTTGACTTTCAACTTTACCAAGATTTCAAGGATATTACTCCTCTTTTTTTTCTTCCAAAATTGTTTTATGAATGCAGTTAAAACCCAAGATGACTTTTTAGCACAATGAAATTTTTCACATTTAGAGGCATCCTGACATCTGTCCTCAGTGCATTTTGTTTGTGAAGAAAAGTTATGAAAAGAAAGTGAACAGAGAGAGTCAGGCCAGCTAGCTGTTATTCTGCACAGGATTGTGTCTATGAGGTTGGATAGAAACTCACATGGGCAAGCACCTAAGTTTAGTGGACACAACTGTAATAATGCTGGTAACTACATTTGGTTAAATGCACCACTAAGGTGTTGGAAAGACTCTGTAACAGAATTTAAGAAGTTGTTGCAGCTGTAGCAAGGTATTATCTCAATGCAGCAATGGGATAAGATCAGCAAAAATTTGTCAAATTATCTCTCACTGTGATAATTTGATCATTTACTTGAAGTTCTTTATGCTGTTATTCCAAATCACTGCGAGCTCAAGCTAATTTGGATTCTGGTGACGTAAAAAATTGGGATCTGTCTGGTTTTCTGCACTGGCCAATATATCCTAAAATCCTTGGTCTGAAGCAGCCAAATGTCAGCTCTCGTAAGAAAGCCAGATGCCAGATGTTGGAACAATTGATGGCCCAGATGACAGAGGTCTCCATTTGTTTTGGGCAGCTGTCCTTCAGTGGGACGGTGCCCTGAGGACCGCGGGCAGACGCCAGATGGCTCCGGGTGGTTCCTCTGGCTACCCCAGGGCCACCCACTACTGGCAGGGTCTGGGGGGGGTGCAGCAGATTCCCAGAAAGATATTGGCCTGGAGAGGTGGGATTTAAATCAGAACCTCTGAAGTCAATGTAAGTTAATATGAATGAATTTGATGATGAGTATAGTAATTAATGCTGCCAGGGGATAGCAGCAGCAAAGTCAGGCTCCCACAGAACATCTAAATATCCAAATCATTAAGCTTTCCTGTGACCTGTGTATCCTGGGTCAAATTCATATGGAGACTACAAAGTCCACAGGCTAAATTATATATTTGAGGACACAGCTAATCAGTCTCACCTAATAAAACTACAAGAAAATGCATGTTCCAAGCTGACATCACCACAGACGAACTGCATGTAAAAGTGCACTGTAAAACAATGAGTCTAGTGCTTTCCTGCCTCAGACTGAGATGACCGGAGGGGACTCCAATAGAGGAGCTGTAAAATCATTAGTAGAAAGGAAAAGGTGAATAGGGAACATTTGGTCACTGTCTTTCCAATACAAGAGCTGTATCAAAGGAAGCCAGCAGGACCCAGATTCATAATAAACAAAAGGGAAAAATCCCCTGACCCATTGCAGAGGTAACCAGCAGGACTGCTTGCTGCAGGGTGGTGATGGGACCAGAGGTTTATGAGTGTTCAGAAATGGTTAAGTCCATGGCAGGCATATCTGTCAAGGGTGCCTGAGCACAACGGTGTGCTTCCCTTGTATGCTTCTCCAGTTTACTTATGATGGGGCCTGTCAGTCAGTTACAGGCTGGTGAGTTTGGTGGATACTTGGCTGAGCCACTACAACCATTCTCAGGTTTTCATCTTCAGCATTGTATAACCACAGAAATCTGGGGAGGAAACTTTTTTTTTTTTTAAAAAAAACAGGTTAGTTTAGTCTAAGGAAAATGTCATAGGTCTCCATAGCTGTCTTGTTGCAAAAGCTCTTTGGAGACATGTCAGACTGGCTTTTCAGTTTTGCTCTGGCCCTCCCCCCTCCCAGCAGAAAAACAGGCTGTATGGAATGAACATAAGCTTATAAACAACAGATATGCTTTAGTTCATTATCTTTTGTGACCATGTAGAAGCAATCCATTGGCAACTAGAAGCCTCAGGTTGAAAATCAGCAATTACTATCCTTGGGAGGTGGATTGCAATCCTGGTGCCCATTCTTGGATTCCTTTATTTTCCTGGGTAAAGCTATACAGTTTAGCAGTCATGTGCCATAATCTCATGCTTGCTGCATGGCAGTTTCCAAGGAAACTCGCAGGCTGCACATGCAAGAAGTGATCCTGAGGGGATGTCAGCTACGATTGCCTTAGTGGAGGCTTTGCTTGGAGTGAAAACTTATACATGGTAGAGGCTAGGTTTCCCTTTCTAGATGAGGAACTGAGTGTTAGAATGTGTTTACAACAAGGCACATATTTTGGTTTCTAGATTGAGACCAGAAGGTAGGACTTCACAGTGATTTTGTTTTGTTAGTGCATTTTTTTCTCCTAAAGCATGTTCCACTTACCTATTTCTGTAGCTTAATATTTCTGATGAGTGAAAGCTTGATGTGTTTCATTGACATTTTGTGAATAGTATTTAAAATGGCAGTAACTATGTATGAAAAAAAAGAGATTAAAAAACACACATGAAGACACAAGCTGAATAAACCAACCTATTTCCCTGGGAAGCATAAGCACTTGAAAAAAAGGTACTTTGCTAGAACAAACAAACCTTGGTTTAAAAGATGAGATAAAAGTCCAATATCCTAATGAGATAGGAGTAGCATACGATATCTGCATGTTACATGTATCCAGTACTATCTGAGTATGTTAAAGGTTATCAGGCTGCAGCTTTTCAGCCTCTGGGATTAAGGCTGCCTATACTGCACAGCTCCTGTACACCCATACAAAAGAGTATGTATTAGGTTTGTGGGGATATATGTGAAAGTGCCTGTCCACATAAACACTGTTCACCCTACTCATTTGCTCTGAAGTTACACAGAGCATGCATTTTTGGGAGAAAATGATAGATTTGGTTTTCTATTTTTTTCCCTTTTGTTGTTGTTGCTTTTGTTTTTTTTTTTTTTTTAGATCATGGCCAAACACTAATTTTGGCCAAATCAGAAGTACAGCACTGTGAAGTATAAGGGCTCTGACAAAGAAAATAGAGTACATGTATCTTCTGGCTTCCAAATACTGAAGAAATGTTTGAAAAGATCCAATGCATCATTTGATAAAGATTTTTATTGTCCTGCAAGAACTGAATCTCAGACTGTAAACCATCAGATTTTAAATCCAAACATTACTTTCTGCCATGTAATTTGGGACACTGAACAGAACAGCTTAGTGATGGTGAGTCAGTCAGGAGCAGAAGAGAGAAGGTCAAAGCCTTTGTCTTCTTATTCTAAACCAAAAAAGAAACAAAAAGTAAATGACCAGAGCCAACTCCCCACTGCATTAAAATACAAAGAAGAGAAAATAAAGGTTTTAAGAAGAGAAAGCTACTAGATGTTACCAATTATTTTAAACTGTTTCAAATTAGATAGGAAATTAGTGCCATATTATCACACAAAATATACAGTAGAGGGGGAAACACAGAAACACTACTCTAAATTTACTGAAATGCATTTATTTCATAACAGAAATATGTACAAGGAGGAATGCATATCCAATCTGGAAGAATGTTAGCTTTTAACACTCTTTTCATCTTTGTGAAAATACACCCCCTCTGAGACCTTGCCAAGAAAGAGAGACTTTGACAGGCTGACTTCTTCAAGGGAAATACTTTATATCTAAACTCAGCTTCAGTTATGTGTCATCTTCTCAATAGTTGCTAGTGTGTAATTTTGATTTGCTTTGGGTTTTTATTTGGTCATCATTTGATTTTGGACAGATACACTGTAATATGTTACCTGGCACATTTAAATTCATCAGTATTTGATAGCTACACATGCATAGAGAGTCTGTTCACTTTTAATCTATAAATAAAGACAGAAAGCGACCTTTATTTTTAAACTGCAATTGCAAAATGTAACATGGAACAAAAATAAGGAGGTAAAATCTTTATGCTGTTTCCTCCCACTTACAATACCACAAGATCAAAAAAATAAATTGACAAACAGGAAGTTGATATGAAATTATAGCTCCTTCTATGAATCTGACATTCTTGGTTGCCTGCTCTCTTTGAAGAAGAATAATTGAACAGGCTCTAGTTACAGGGGCCAGCTCTTTTGAAAGCAGAGCTCTCTAGGTGAAGGTTATTCTTTACTCATGGGTTAATCAGGAACCTGGATTTCTGTCTCTATAATACTGCTAGAAGGAAAAGATTGAAAACAAATTCCTCTCTTCAGAATTGCCCAAGATTTCAGTCTCCAGTGTTGATTGGCACTGATAACAGCTTCTCTCTGTTTTTTGGTTTTTAATCTCTCTAATGAAAGCATCATCAATTATCTTTTCTTTTTAACTCTTTGCTTATAGTTTCTACCTCTAGATACCCTAATAAGCTATAAAATGTCAAATACTTTGTTCTCTAATTCAGCAAGTCACCCTAACGTGTGATCTTAAATTCTGTGAGTTCATTGTGCTTGTGGTGCATTGGTGCTGCGTAGTGTTGCAGATGAAGGCAATGGAAAAATGTATACAGCTAAAGAGCCCTTCTCAGATTGCAGCCTGAGCCCAGATTTCTACTCCCTGGTTTATGGAACAGTATGGAAATCAGTTTCCACTTCAGGCACCCAGTGTAATAAGAATGCTTACCCTACACAAGGGCAAAGAAACAGAAAAAAATGACCAAGATGGATCAGACATAACAGAATAATCTGGTGGTAGAAAGTGGACCAAAATTGGGTTGAATGCACTGTGGGAAATTATGAGTGAAAGAAATCTGGTTTTCTGTTGCATGTCTAGGAGGGGATGTGGTAAGGAAGGACACACTGATGCTGGCAATTTGAAATGAACTGAAGATACAGAGGAAATTGGTTCTTAACTGGATACTCTTAGTGTCTTCTAAGACAGCTGCACCTTCTTCAGTAAGACAAAAAACATCCTTTCTCTTTTATTTTTAAAAACACTGCTTATGGAAAAATTTTATATATGAGGCAAGGCTCAAGTATTCTCTGCCAGGTAAAGCAGATTACCCCTGCTGCCACACTTCTTTTTCCTAGCTCTATTTCTTAAAAAAAATCCCATAAAAATGGAAAAGAGAAAAAGGGGGGGGGGGGGGAAGAAAATAAGGAAATGGGAAAAAGGTGAGTAAAGAGAAGTCCCTGGTTCATCCTTGACAAATGAACTTTCCTATTTTTGCTGCATAGCTGCCCACGTGGAAGTTTCTAACCAGCAGATGATTTGGTTTTATTTGGGCTGACGCAGTTACCTGTTTGATCTCAGAAATAATACGGGACACTGCTTATTTTAGTTCAGTGCTCTTATAAATACTTTTTGTATTCCAAGACAGTGGCTGCCTGGCTGAGTTTAGCCACTTTTCTTCCTTTCTTCATACCAGACTTCTCTGCTTCTGGCTTGGAGACATTCCCAAGGGTTTATAATGTTCCAAAGAGAGTAAGGAAAAGAAAACACAAGAGCCCCAGTCAAGTGCAAGTGCAGTGGTGTTGCTGAAGTGCCTTATTCTTTGAAGGAGTACTCAGTACTCTGCTTTTTAGTCCACTTTTTATTCAATGAGATAGTTTCATTCATACACAGAGAAACTGAGGCAGGGAAATGGTCCCATAGGTCACTGAATATTTCACAGAGATGAAATAATATTCCTGGCTTCCACTTATCCCTGTCAAACTACTCAGCAGCATTGCAGGAGGAGCTCAACACCTGAAAGAACAAGCCATGAGCAGCTTGTCTGAGGTCAGGGGAGCCAGTCTGAAAGTTCACATTAGCGCTCTGGGGTTCCCATTCCCAGCTGTCAGCATGGTTGCCAAGCTGTTCTCATAGATTACCTGTGGCTTGCCTCCTTCCAGTCTTTCCCACTGTTTGTCAGTCCCAGTTTTTGACATCTCATTTAAAATTAGACCCTAATTTTGAAACCCGATCTATGAGAGCACCGTTTGGCAGCTCCAGGAGCTCAAGAGAAAGTCTGCCTGCAAGGAAAAGCTTGTGGGATAGCAGCCAACAATTGCAACTGTTCAGGGTTGGGATGCTTGCAGATTTGTCCAGCATCCAGTTTCCAGGATTGCATCCCTGGCAGAGATCCTAGTACTGGGAAGAGAGTGGGATCACCCTGAGCACTTCTCTGAGGCCATGCATACCCTGCTGCCCCCTCCACCCCTGCAGAGGCACCCTGCTCCAGAGGCACCCTGCTCCAGAGGCACCCGATTGCAGGCCAACCTGCCTGCAGCAGCTTCCCCTGCCTGCCAGCCCATAGGAGCAAGGACAATTTGGGGAAAAGACACATCTCTTGCTTAGATTTCTCCCACCCACCCAGACCAGAAAAATAATGTCACTTTTGTGTTTTGCAGCTTGTCACAAAATCAAGGCACTGTTGTGCTTTACAAGAAGAAAGACCCCCTCCTCTTACATTAGTATTTGTTGTAAGCTGTTCCTAAAGCCATTCAGAGACATACATGTATCATATATGGATTTATCCCTGAAGAAAAAGCTGAATTCTATGAAAAGCTGTTATGAAGAACTCACATGAAGGGAAGATCCTTTAAGAAAATCAGTTTTGGCTTTTGCCTCATAGGTATTGTACACATAGGAATTTGCTTATGTAAGACATAAGAGTGTAACTGAGCCGCAGGACAGTAAAAATTCACTCAACAATTTCTTTCTGTGCTCAGAAGCCTCTCTTTGGCCCCAGAATTCTAGCAATGGCAGAAAGAGTTTTGGAGCAGGGACTGTCATATGCATATCCTGTGTGCCAGTCTGAAAGACAGGTGTACAAGAGAGGATCCAGCCCACTGCAATCCATCTATACTGGGATGTTAGTGCCTAAAATTAGTTCATGTTCCGAACAGGGCTACAAATTGGTTAGCTCTGCAGACACAGAATTCATAAGATTCTTCTTTATGACTAAGGCTGCCATACCCTTACTTGGCCACACAAGTACAGGGGACAAGGGTGCCTATGTCTTACCTAAAACTCTGTTATACATGAAATTTAGCCAAACACATATCAAATGTCTGACACAAATCAGGAATAAAATAAAAAAAAAAAAATAAATAACAACCTATAATCAGTATTTTTTTTTTTTTTTTAATTCCTGATCTGAGCCAGATATTTGTCTTTAAATATATTTGTGTGAAGGCATGGAATGTGTCTAACCTTTCATCATGGCCAATAAAGGCAAAACAATGATCAGCTATTTCAAGTATGGAAGATTGAGGATACATTATACTTACCTAAATATAAGTATCTAGTTCCATTTGGGGTGCTCTTATGTTGTTTGTTCATTCACCTGTGTCAAACTTACCTGCTGTTCCCATGTGTATATACTGAATAAATCTCAAAATCGACAGCCTTCTGAGCCATGTACAGATAGCTGGACTGAGTTCCCAGAGGCTGAAACTCTGTGGAGGCTCCAGCAGCTACTGTGGAGGTTCAGGCAGTCAGTACAAGCATAGACAGGAAATGTCCCTACAAAATTCTATACCTAGGTGTCTCAATTTTGAGCTGCACTCTCCTACATTCCCAAAGAGGTTAGAGACAGTGACTAACTTCAACAGTCATGGCACTTACCTTTCATGTGAGGCCTAAGGACTCTTACAGTTAAGAGAAATTCTGCTTTTGAGCCTGTGTCTCTAGGCAGGATCTGATATTGTGATGCAGACAGTGCAGGAAAGGTTCCTCTCCACAGCAGCAGTAATGACCTTGGTCCTGGATTGAGAAAATGAATCTTGAAGAGTTTAAGATCTATTTGTACTTCTGCAAACTGCCTAAAATCCCATATCTTGGGACCTTCTTGAACAGGGACACCAAGGAAAATCAGTCCAAATAAACTGAAGATGTAAATCTGAAGTGTTAAAACTCACTGTTACTGTAATTGTAAAGACAATATAATTCTGAAAAAAAGGATCCACAAAAGAGTTTAATGATGTTTTGCTAATCCATTAAACAAGTGAATCTTCCTCTAGTTTTCCCTGTGGACACACCCCTAATCTTTCATTATAAATTCACTATTCATTTTCCTGTTTATATTAATTTTGTAAAGCTCATGGGTTCAGTGTACCAAATAATCATAGAATCATACCATAGTTAAGGGTTGAAAAGGACCTTAAGGTCATCGAGTTCCAACCCCTCTGCCATGGACAAGGACACCTCATGCTAAACCACATCACCCAACGCTCTGTCCAACCTGGCCTTTAACATTGCCAGGGATGGAACATTCACAAATTCCCTTGGCAACCCACTCAAGTGCATCACCACCCTTACAGTAAAGAACTTCTTTATATCCAAACTAAACCTCCCCTGTTTAAGTTTGAACCCGTTACCCCTTGTCCTATCACTTCAGTCCCTAATGAAGAGTCCCTCTCAGCATCCCTGTAGGCTCCCTTCAGATACTGGAAGGTTGCTAGGAGATCTCCACTCAGCCTTCTCTTCTCCAGGCTGAACAGCCCAACTTCATCATCCTGTCTTCATACAGGACGTGCTCCAGACCAGCTATTGACTGCTCAGTTACACTGAGTTACCCCAGAGTTGAGTGAGAGTATTGCTGACATATGTTCGACAGTTTGCAAACTTCTGTCACAATTCAATTCTCTATATCTTTTCAATGTTTTAATAAAAACCCCAAATGATTATGTATTTTATTTCCATGCTTTTTTTTTCCCCCTGAAGTGCCAGCCCTCTCTGTACCCCTGACAGTTTCTTAAGACTGGATACTGCTTCTTCCTATTTGTGATCCAGAATCTCAGGCCAGAGTTGTGAGGAAACAGGGTTCAGCTTTTTCAAATGCAGGAGCTGTTCACATTCCCATTGAAGCTTAGCATTTAGTGTACATATCAAAAAAAAAAAAAAAAAAAAAAAAAATAGGACAAGGAATCATTTGTTTCTTCCTTGCAAGAGGTTTTGAACCCAATTTTTCTGCTTGCTCAGAGTGCCCAACTCAGCAGATTTTTTTTTTTCTATTCCCCTTCAGGAATTTGCATATATTCAGCACTAGCTGTATGCATGTTGAATTAACTAACACATGCAAAGAAAATGGACTCTGTTTTGGTGAGACAACTTGAAGAGAAGATGGGAATTACAGGGAAATAAGAATTCCTCGTGACAAAAAAAAAAAAATCCATTTTTATTTTTATATATTTTTATTTTCTATTTGTTTTTATTTGTGCGTCGGTACCAGCACGGCCCCGGCCACTGCTCAGTCCTGTGATCCTGCGTCCTCGCTGGCTGCCCTGGCCGCCGTGCCGCCGCAGGGCCAGGAGAGGGAGCCGGCGGCCCCCGCAGCCGCGGCCCAGCCGTGCCCATCACCGGGGCCTCGCTCCTCCGCCGCCACGCCAGGGACGAAGAGCGGCTAAGCGGGCCGGGGTGCGAAGCCCGAGAGCGGGGGTTCCCGGCGGCGTTCCCT
>JAOEHX010047535.1:0-35060 GCA_025448015.1 Bolborhynchus lineola | reverse complement strand
CGGACAACTACTTGTTCTGCAAGCAAATAAATGAACAGTAGACTATTTCATTAGTATTAAGGGACAAATTAAATAAAAGGGAAAATGTCACTGAAAAACTACGTCTAAATTAATGAAATATACTTATATATTGTTTTCCACAATACATAGTTCTTTCTAAACAGACTGTATCTAAGTCCAATTTTTTTCTAAAGTTAAACCCACAAAATGTAACTAAGATCAAGTCCAGAAAACAAGGACAAAAATCCTGAATGAGACAACAGTCAAATTCTAATTTCGTTCTTTGATCATGTATGAGAATTATTTTACATGCAAGCAAGGCTTTATTAGAAGAACAAAAACAAAATGGACACTTTAGTTGACAGTGTCCAGGATATTATGAATACACTGCTAAAAATTAAAATTACATGTGAACCTGAGATAAGGAAGACAGTACTAGACACAGAACATATCAAATATATTGAAAATAAAATAAAATAAAGATCAAGCCAGTAAAAACCTAAGCAAACATCTGAATTATGCTGCAACTGTTGGACAATATCCAGCATGCTGCAGCCGGGAACTGATGACAATGCACTTCTAGTCCATTCAAACAAAAATATTTCTCACAATGACAAAATTGTAAGAGAATAGACTAAAGCTGGCACAATCCTGCTTTTAGCCTGATTTTATTGATATTTTAAAATTATACAAAATTATACACTATTTAAAAGGCATGAGAAAACAACTACGGAAAATAAGCAGCTATACCAACTAATACATCCTTTCCTTTTTCAGAAATTGTTGTATCTAACCACCTTTTTTCTAAATTATTATTTCCAACTGAAGAACAGTTAAATGAGAATCTTATATAATTTATGAGTTATTATTAAAAGCAATGCATTAAGGCTCCTGAGATTTACGTAATATTAAGAGACGTTAAAATTCTATCTCTTGCACAAAGATTTGGGAGAGAGAGCTTTAAGAGTTACATCCTTTGCCAAAAACATTAGCATTGAAGTTAAACTCTCACTAGCGTGCTTAGCTCATTAAGATTACCTTCTTTTAAGTGCATATAATGCTACAAGCAAAACACAAGTCTGGACTCATAAACTGCAAAAAATCACTGCCGTCATTTTGTTACTGCTTCCGCCCTTTGCCTTAAAGCTGCACATAGATCACCTCCATGTACTTTTATTCTTTTCAGTCACATGCTCTTCTAATGCTTCAGTCAGCCTATAAATCTTATCTTGCAGCTTTCCTTGTTTTCATTTGTGTAATTTTTACTTTGCTGCCCAAACCATTCTGAGTGCCCTCAGCACTCACACTGCACACCAGGTATTATATGACCCATTTGCACCCCTCCTGGCGATTCACTGGTGTGGGTTGGATACAAGAAATAAAGCCTCAGAAATAATAAACTACTAGCAAAACCAGATCTTCCTAGAGATCATCCTCTGAAGTTTCACAGGGACTCCTTCTCTGTGTTGTAGTGTAGACTACAGATCCCTCAAGGCAAGAATCAAGTAATTTATGACATAATTAAAAAAACAATAGCATTATACTAATTCATTCTTCAAAGAGATATCCTGAGATAATGGTACATATCAGTCACCTAAATCTGCAAACAATATACTATCTATCAAAAATATGTAACTGTCAGTTAAGGTAACTCCCCAGTACCACACACACAGGTCAGTAATCTGGTCCACTCACTTTGTTTTACAAAATCAACAGTCAGGGCAGTTTAAGCACCCAATTTACAGATGTTTAAAGCAATACTGTTAGCATTTTCTTTGAACACTTCTAGTAACCTTTTTTACTCACTTCAGGGTACAGCAGAGACTTTAGAAGTTAGCAGCCCTGTTTACATGGTGGCAGATGAAAAGCAGGCCCTAAGAATCTGCTTCAGACAACATGGGATTGTGCCATAACCATGAAGGCGGAACACTACAAGGCTCCATCCCCAGCACCCATCAGAGAAGACATCCTAGGAAATCAGAAGCCTCAACTGAGACAGAGCTCCAGAGGGTGGGTGCTGCCACCCAGAACTCACAATTCAGGGTGGCAACAGCCTTACAACAAACAACCCTCTGGTTGAGGCACTGAGTCACCAAATAAAGGAGCCGTGGCAGGAGGTGAACAGACTCTGCAGCATTGTGAAGAAGAAAGAGGACACAAACGGCATCACCTCAGGGACCTTGCAAAGACTTCTAGAGCATACTGGGCTAAATTTCTTCATGCAAATATCATGTGTCATCTCCCAGATCAATTACTCAGGAAGGAAGAACTGGTTGGGGATATGTTGGTCCACCAACTGAGATGCAAGTGTAACACACGTGTTTCAAAACTCTTGGAACAAAGGCCCACATAGCATCTCCAAGAGCTTCTCTAACAGGAAAACGCCTGCAACTGCTAAGAAAACCACCTCTGTACACATAGGACTGATTTAACCCCATTAACAAAGGTATACCACTTCCTTTGCATTTCTCTTCAATACATAACCTAATCGTGCAGGCAGGATGGTTCCTGTGTATCTCAGTGTTTTCATTCTCTAAACATAAGCAGCTAGGCATTAAAGCTGACTGTGCTTATGGAACTCACTAAGGTGGAAGAGCCTGGCCACCAGCATTTCCTAACTTCCAGCTTCCTAAGCTGTCAGGAGCGAATGATCTGAAGATTGTGCACAGTGCAGGAGAGTGCACTTCTCCTTATCCAGCTACACTTCATAAAAGCATCTGAACATGAAGCACCCTAGAAGAACACCATTTGAACAGCCTTCCCTTTTGAAGATTTGTACAAGTTTACAAGATTCTAAATCCATATCAGAAAACCATATAAACCAATGCAAAGAATATTTTTATTTTAAAAACAGAACGAAAAAACTTTAAATGTCTAACATTAACCTTAACTTATATTGAAAAATAAAAGCACAATTCTCAAAGTTTCAATCTGGATTAATCTTTTACAGATTGGATCATACGCCATCTGCTGCTACTTCAGGAAAAAAACTCCAGCTGTTTAGTTGATCATCATATCTACTACAAGGCTACCCTCCTTTACAAAACTTAAAGCAAAAACTCTTTCTTACAGAGGAACTTACCAATAGCCTTTGTGTAATGTCTGGCTCCAAGTAATAGCTCTGGAGCTCTGTACCAGAATGTCACCACAACTGGATCCAAGTCTGCCAATGGCTTCAAAGGTGAGTTGAACAATCTTGCAAAACCCATATCAGCTGGGGGCAGCCGTGGGGGGAGAACATGTAAAATTTTAATACAAAGAAATCAGAATTTAACAGTATTGGCTAAAAGCATTTATAACAAGCTCAAAAAACACTGAAACTTACAAATCAAAGAAGGCAACAAGCTACTCATAACAATACTGGGCCAAATTTATCTAAAGTTAAATTCCATTTACTTAATTTATAAGACTACGAAGGATGATGTTGGACTTCTAAGTGTTTTCATCACGGTATTGTAAAAATTTACATAACACGGATGCCTATGGAATTAAAGAGAACTTTAACAGAAACCTGTTTAACTGGAGTCAATAATAGATCTGTAATGTACATTTTCTCTTTAATTTTTATATGTTTACAGAACTGTGAGCCTTTATGACTGCTCAATATTCACCCACAGTGCAAAACCAAAATGACTGCAATGTAGATTATTTTGCACTACTTTGTACCTGAGACGTAATTTGGAGGAACAAACACCAGAAGCAGGGAAAAGTTTTTAACTGCAACCAACAAAATCAGTGAGTGTTCACTGTTGCAGAAGTGTATTTTAAATGTAAGCATTTAATTTACGTAACTCAAAAATTCCTCTAGAAACAACCCTGTAAGTAACCTTAAGAAATGCTAGACAGGAAAATACAAATTTGGATCTACATTCAAAGCCACACATTTTAATCCAAGTCTGAAACTTATCTTTTACACAACTTTAGTTAAATCTTTGTTTCCAAAGTCATAAAATGCAAAGTATACTTTTCTTGCAGTTACCCATACTAATACAAGCATATGTATCAAAGATGATTAGCTGAAATGCAGAAGTCAGTGAATAAAAAAGAGGCTCCATATGTTACTTTCTCAATGACTGCCACATGCTCTATTAAAAACTTTACATCCACATGACTAAAGCTTATGAGCTAAAGAGGTAATTAGATTTTGGATAAAGACCATTACAATTACAGGTGTTTCCCACCTTGACGCTAAATAGCCTTTTTCGTAGCAAACTTTTGGACCTCTACAAACACAAGCACTGATGTTATTTATATACAAATAATTAAGAACAAATATAATATATAAATAACAAAGTTGTACTAACTAATCACAGTAGGAGTCAAAAGAACCCTGGCTATAGCCATTGTTCTACACGGTTATTACTTTCTTGTTTCCTACAAATGCTTTTATCTCACCTTTCATCTATGTTTGGAATCTCTCAAGCCTGTAAACTCAATGAGTAAGACTTAAAATTGAACTAGATATTGTGCACACATATACTCCAAAAACAATGAAAATTTGTTTCCGTCTTACACTGAAGATGCATTTTTACATAATTTCATAGCTGTGCAATTAATTTATTTCAAAATGTTTACCTATTTTGACTCTTCCTCTTTCAGGACCTTCACCCATTACCAGAATGTTTGCTGGTTTCTGGAAAACAAAAAGCAGGATATTTAGTTGACCAGTCTTTGATGATTATATTCAAGAATACATTTATTCTATAATGAAAACATTTCTATAAATACCTTTAGAAGTCTAAAATTACCATACCTTTATGTTTTCATGACATTTAGTTTTTATCCCTAGTTACCAATTTCACAATTAGAAAAATAGTAAAGTGCTTTGACATTTCACAGCAAGAAATACAATCTTTAACTAAGTTTGCATTCTCATTTTTACCAGAATGGTCACATTCACTGGGGAGATTTTCTTCTACTGGAAAATTTGTACCAGAATAACAGTTATGCTACACATCAGTGATCTGGCAAGAACTACTTTTGCCAGTATAACATATTTAAAATTATGCCAAATCTTGGTATTCAAATGCACAGATGAAAGTTGCTTTTGTTTTATCTACCAAAAAAACCTACATCTTTGGAGCTATGCTTGGCTTTGGTGTATGAATGATTAAAATCACACTGGCAAAAGTACTTTTTTTCCACAAAGTTGATTTCATGCTATGAGAATTCACTTAAAACAGAAGTATGCACAGACAGCTACAGCCACAAGCTTTTGACAGTGTAGACAGCAGCTTTAGAGTAGAACAAAACCTTTACAGGCATTATATGCAATCTGCAGTTGTTCACAAGCAGCCTCTTGTGAACACCATATAAAATCTGCACATGACATCATAGTAGTTGTTCTGCAATTAGGACCTAGGTTCCCTCAGACATCAATAGTCATTCCTTGGAACCTTTTCCCCTATCGTGTTAACAGCTGTAAAAAAGTAAACAAGTTTGAAAATATTAAGTGATTTGAATGAAGAGATGCATTCAAAGCAGAATTTTTGGAAGGTTCATCTGAACATTAATTATATTTAATATCACTAATGCCTGAAGAGGTCTGCTTGAGCAGGAGTCATTCAAGAATCTAGAAGAGACATCCAGAAAGCCAACATCAAAATCTCGATTTCTAAGTACATAACACTTGCCATTATTTACCTGAAATAAGACACACAAACTTAATGTGGCTCAAAATTACAAATCCTTAATGTTTTTTAAAAGAAAAACCAACCAAAAAAAAACCCCTTCCCACCTCTCTCCCAGTGCTAGACAGTGCTTCCCTGGCTCCAGTCACAGCCTCTCTTTCCTCATCTTTGCCATTGCCTCTTTTATTCCTCCTTCTTTTATCTCAGGATAATTCTCAACACCATCCCAGTCTTTGACCACCCTCACAGTGAAAAACTGTGAAAAATTTCACAGTGAAAAATTTCTTCATATATCTGATGTACACCTATTGCCTCTCAAACTGCCCCTGGATAGCACTGAGAAGAGTCCAACTCAGTTTTCTTTACTCCTGCTTATCAGGTACGCATACACATTGGCAAGATCCTCTCTAAATCTTCTCTTGAGGATGAACAGTCTCAGCTCCCTCAGCCTCAATAAGACACTGTGAATCCATAAGCAACTTAATGGCGCTATACA
Source organism: Bolborhynchus lineola (assembly GCA_025448015.1). Lineage (NCBI taxonomy): Eukaryota > Metazoa > Chordata > Aves > Psittaciformes > Psittacidae > Bolborhynchus > Bolborhynchus lineola. The sequence continues at coordinate 28,934 of JAOEHX010047535.1, read as the reverse complement.
TACAGTGGATACACTAAATTAGAATCTGTGGAAAGAAAGGGATTTGTCCACGGATGTATTTTTATATCAGAATGTTTTGAAGAGACCTTGTTCCATTTTAAATTTAAATATGTAATCCACTGAGGATCAGAACCCTGCTCAGAAAGTCAGCAGAGAAGCAGGCTGATTTATAAACTTACCAGATTTCATGTTCATTATCTCTTGTGAATCTCTCCATCTGAGAGAGTCATGGAGAGGGAAAGAGAGAGGGAACACAGAGAAGGAATAAAATCAAAAACAATTGAAAACTTGATCTTATTTCCAAAAGAGCAAGTGCTTCTCCTGAGATACCACAACCAATGTGGAGATGACAGGCATCCTGATGCCTGCAGGATCCTCATCAATTCACAGGCTGTTGCCTCAATAACAGCTTGCACCATGGCAGCTTCCTGCAAGGTGAGAAGTCTTGGTTCAAACTTGTTCCTTAAGTCAGAAGGAGGAAACATCTCAACTCCTTATTTTCCAAGAGAGCAAATTAACCACTTGGTTATCAGCTACTAAAAAAGTAAGAACTTTCCAAATTCCCCTTGCTAATCAGAGCTGTTCTGGTTAGGAAAGCATTTTCAACTCTATGTACACTGAATGAGTTAAGAATAACACTAACTTGATAGGACGCATCCTTCTGAGATGAGATCAACATTATCCACCTCATGTACCCATGAATTTTTACTTAATAAAAATAAAACAGCTTCAGGGGAGCTTAAAACTTAGGTATTGTTTTCTGTGTGGTTATTTTACAGAATAGTAGGTTACACACTATAAGGTACAACTCCTCACCTCCCCCAGAGTCCTAATGATACACTAGCTATGCTGAGAGCAACCAAACCCTCACGGATCAGGAATGCTTGGCTGAACGTGTGGCACCAAGGCAGAGCAGCGGAACTTCAGGTGCTCAGGTATGGAGGAAAGACCTTGGGTTATTTCAGAGGGATTAATTTGGCATAAGAAAACCTCAAGGAAGTAGGCAATTAATGTTTCCATCATGAGGTAAGAGAGAGAACTGCTAAAAGGAATGCAAACAACTTCTGCTTTTTGGAGAAGGGAGAATGTGTTAGTCTAATCTCTGAATATACAGCAGTTTAAGCATCAAAACATTTTACTCTGAAATCAACACTTAATAGTCTACTATAGAACTACAGTCTAGTATAACATAGTTACTACACAGCTGCAGAAATAAGATTTAAAAAGTGGGAATCTGATAAATTAAAACGCCCTGCACTGCAGGTTATAAGCACCTGCCTAGTTCCTGAAACAAATCCTACTGCTGTTCATGTTATGAAGAAAATGGGATTTTAGAAGGAAAAAAACATGAAGGCCCAAGCAGCTAAGAGACCAAAACCTGACACATACTCAGAGTAAATCATATCTGACTTTGAGAGGACAGAATTTTATTCAAGAAAGCTTGTGATGCCCTGCTTAAAATAATTAAATAACTCCTTAATAAAGGGAAAAAGTACTTTAACAAGTATTACATTTCTGAACCAGTTACATCCCAATTAATAGCCTATTTTCCCCAAACTCTCCCTTTGCTGAGAATACAAAACACCATTTGTGAAGCAAAGTGATGATGCTGCATCTCCAACTATCTAGTTACTATAGAAACAACAGAAACAGTAAGAATTAGAAATCTCACACTTCAGATCAGCTATAAAAATGAAGAGACAAATCCTTGCTGAGAAATATAGTTGAGGCTGTACTGTCTAAAGAACATTTGCAAAAAGAGAAAGGTAAATAGCAACAAACAACTGGAGCAAAAATCTGAAATAACTGCAAAAAGGGATGTAGTTGGTAATGGTTTCTTTACAAATAATATGCATGGATAATAGTATTTACTTTCCTATATCAGTGGGAAAGTGGGAATAAAGCAATTAACAGATCTTGGTGGGAGAGAAATGAAAATCTTCGGCTAAGAAGTGTGTTTTCGTAAGTGTCATGAATGGGACTTATACGGACATCCATGTTATCTTAATCAGTATGCTTCCTATTTAAATATTTAGGCAGTAGATTTGAAGAAATGCTGAAGGAAAATAAACCATTTATGGTCTTGAAAGAGCATACTGGATCAAAACAGGAAAAACAGCCTAACAATAGATGGCAATACTTTAGTTTTAATGGTTATTGTTGTTATCTCCTTAAGTACACTGGTGACACAATTCTTCAGAGATCTGGTGCAGAATTACAGTCCTGTGAGAAAATGTCCATAGGGACATACCACTTTCCATACACCATTCTTTATTGTTTATATCCAAACAAATGTGTTTCCCTTTTGGAATGTATCACTGGACAAAGAATAATCTGAAATTAGGAGGCTTCTATTGTAAAAGAGATTGAAAGTCTTCCAGATAAAAGCTCCCACCACAATTAAAGAAACTGGCTTGTGATGAAGTCTTTTCAAGTCTCAATTATTTCGAAAGAGCAATTGTAAACAGCACAGTGTTGGTAGATAAACGTACTTCTCATTTCACAAGTCAAAACAAGAACAGTGGTTATTTTATCTTAGCTTTTAGCACACTGCTCCACAAATGACAAAAGTCCAAAGTGAGATGACAGTGTTCTACTCCACAGACACTACTCAAAACCACTGAGACCACTGAGCATTCAGGTTCAGGATTAGAGGGGAGCTGCAGATTGTTCACAGAAATTTGCAAACAAAGTCTTTGTTCTTCTCACCTGCAAGGAAATGTAGGCACTTTCCTGCCTTACATCAACACTGTTCAAACTGGTTTTGTAAAAAAACAGTTTTTAATAAAATTGTCTTCAAGTCAGTATAGTGGCACACTGGTACCAATGCTTTTGGATAACAGCTGATCTAATTTATGTAGTATTTAAAAAATAAATGGTTCTTAAAAGATTTTATTATGCACTGCAAACCTCCAAATCATTATAATTTGTATTTTAGTTACCTTATATATATTGAAATACATACAGAAAAACTGTTAGCCATACACACTGCAAACTCATATTAAGAGTTACTGGTCTGATTACACGATCACTTTCAACTTGTTTTTTTCAGCTGTTACCCTTAATTTTCAACAAATTCCACCCTATCCCATTATATTTTTTGCATACCCTTGTAATCCATACAGTTTACTTCCACTGTTTCTCTACACTGTTGATATGATTGACCTTGCAAAGCAGCATCATTGACAAAGCCCATCTCGATACTTATCATTCCATTCAAATCAGTAACGTTTCTACAGATACAATCAAATTGAGCAAGGCCAAATACAAAGCTGCATGAACTAAAAGGGCAGCAAAATCACAAGGAATGCAAAATGCTTTGAAGTGGTATATTATTTAACTGAACTCAAAAACTTGTTTACATCTAAAAAGGAGGGGAAAAAATCAGAAGCAAACACATTAAGTAAATATATGATAACACAGAAAGCAAAGAGTACCGCAGAAGGTCTTTATAGGTAAATTAAAAATAAAACATCAGTCCAAAAGTTACCATGCAATAAAAAAAATGAAAATAGAAACAAATGTGTACACATGAAATTTTACAGCTAAGCATCACCAGACTGTTAGCTTAAAAAAGTTTCAAAAATGTACTTGATTATCATTAGAGGAACATTAGTGACAACAAAACCAATTGAAAATGTACTCACAGCATGGAGGAAATTAATGCATTTGAATATAGTTATTAGTATGTTAATAATATATATGGTAACATTTAGTTTTAGCTCCATTCTTCTTTCTTGTAATTTCAAAGTGAAGGGTATACAGAACTGACAGAGACATGGAAGCATGTGCCACTATTTGAGGGGAAAAAAAATCTTTTGCATAGTTCTGAGAGCTAGAAACTGGATATTCAATCATAAAACATGTTGAAAGACTACTTTACAGACTCATGTATTTCACAGCTGCTGAAATGATACAGTCAAAATAGTCAATAATTCCAGATAACAAAAACTCTAATAGCAACTAGAAGTACAGAATTCACTTCAAGCTCTGAGGCTGATGGTAAAAACTATCACTAGCTAGAAGTCGGAACAAACTGCATGTAAAATATCTGAAATATTTCTTTGGAATGCTTCAGATAAAGATTTTGGTTAAACACATTCCTTGCCTGTATCCATCATGTGTTGAGAGGGGAAATGTACTGTTTTCATACCAAAGAAATCTTTCATGTTTATGTATTTTCATAAAACTTTTCTCTGCACAAAAAGCAAAAGAATGCAGAAATACTAAAACTATGTCCGTAGTGCAACCACAGATCTGCACATACTTAAAAAAGGTCCCTGAAAAAAAACTTAAGATTACCTAGCCTACAGCAACAGCAAAGATGTGACTATGCAGGCTTCATTACAGACTGATTTTAAACAGCTCATGAATCTGGATACTTACATGGAGGAACAGACAAAATCATACAATGCTTTGGAACAGACAGGACATCTGGAGGTCATCTCCTGCCAACCCTGCTCATAACAGGGCCAACTTCAAAGTCAGAACCAACTTTGAAGCTTCATCAGGCTGCTGAATGTCATAACCAAGGGAGTTGTAATTCTTCAAGGACAGCAGCACCTCAGCCTTCCTGGTGGGCATTTTCTGGCACTGGCTGACGAAAAATAAGTTTCCCATCACCTAATAAAATGTCTCTTGTCGAATTGTGTGTTCCCTCTTCTTCTTCTGCACTACTCATCTTCCCTACAGCCCTCTGTAGGCAGTTAAAGTCCACTCTGGAAACACTGCTTACTGTTGAGTGCACTGGCAGTACAGTTTATGTACACAAAGATATCTCTGTCACCCTGTTGTGCTTGTATTGCACCTTTGGCTGAACAGGTATACAGCTTATGCTTAACACTGGAAACAGGTATTTGAGATGACAGCATCAGTCTAGAAGTACAGAATCTAGAACAAATATATTTCCCGTAGGAAAGAGATACCCTTCCTCCTTCCCCCGCCTTCATGTTAACTAAATTACATATAATCACACACAGAACTGCCCAGTATATTCTATTCAAGGTGTTTTGACTTCAGCTATTCTCATATATAACCACCCTTACAATAATGAAATCAGTGGTGAGACAGAATATTAATTTCTCTGGTTTACGTCATTTTTCACTGGTTAGATTTTCTCTTGAGAGGTAATTAAGTATATACCTCAACTGACAAATTCTTTAAATTCACTCCCCTCAACCCTATCCAGGCACACCTCAGAAGTAGCCAAAATATCTATGTTCCTTGTCAGAATGCTCTACTCCAAAACCAATTTGAAACAATGGTTTCTAAGGCAATTGCTAGAAAACAGATTTAATTTACAAACTCAAGGTGTCTGATTGTCGTTGAAACAGGAAAAGACTATTCACCAGACTCTATTCCCTGGTTAATCAATGGATAATACAGTTGTAGCAATGTCACTGGAAAATTGACAGCAAACACAAGGGGAATATGAAATAAAAGTAATCACAAGAGGGTAATATAATTCTGGGTTACATAAAAGTTCCAAAATGAAACAATCTTTTCACATGCCATTTCTTTCACCCTTCTTAAGGCTGACCGAGCATTAAATTACTGCAAGACAAAAATGAAAACTCCAGACAACTTTGGATGCTGGGCACTGCTTCTATTATAACAATCTTCACAATGTTCTAGTGTACCCGAATCAATGACAATGCAGTAAAAGTGAAAAAGAAAAGAATGAAACCCCCTCAATTAGGAGAATGCCAAAATACTGACACAAATTAAATTTTGTGTTGCTATGCAACATTATCCAAAGCATTCTGTTGGCACTAGAGCTGCAGTAGCATACTTGAACTTTAAATGTTACATGTAGCGTTGAAAAGGACAAAGAAGGGGAAAGGTGGAAACAAAGAGAAAAATATGATCATAAATTATCAATGAAAAATAAGATGTCATAAAGCAAATGTTTAATGCAGTAAATTCACATTACCCCTGGGATTTTTAACACATTATAGTGTACACTCCAGCAAAATACCCACGAAGCTACTCAGCAATTATCTAGGACCTTGTCCTTAAACCCTGCCCGAGCTCTTTGGGAGCATCAAATATAGCACAGGACAGAACAGACTGCTCAACCTCTGCTACCCCATTTCTAACCAGCGCAGATGTGCAGGCCCATCATATATGGGAACAGAACAAAGACTCACCTCAGAAATAATTTGGAGGAATGTTCTGCTTTTTAATGTATTACAAAGAGGAAATGGTTAAATAAATTTCATTCCATAAAAGTACAGTCAAACTCTGCTGGGGCTTCAAGAGACATCCTGAATGCCCTCAGACACTGCAGTCAAGCCAAGTCTGTGCATCTCTCCCATTGAGTCCTTATTAGATTTTCATCATACATGGTCTTTACTCAGAATAACTACTGGAAGGCAAGTAAACTGAGAGGATATTTCCAAGCGTGAAACATTACAAACACTACAACTTTCTTCATCTTTTTAAAAGAAAGAGTAGAAAGACAGTAAGTCTGAAAGAACACTAACATAAGAAAGCGTATGACTGTACTAACCTTGGGACTAGAATTTGAAAGGAGGGGGAAACAAGATGATGCAATTCTCACCTGATCCAGCTGTTGGAACTCTAGATTACTTTCTGTTACAGCAGCATGAAAATTAGATATTGCAATTGCTATACCTGGTAATTCTTTCAGTTGCAGCACTCAATTCCACCACTGCCAAATCATGGTATTTGTTTTACACAATATAGTGACTACTCCTCTTGGCTTAGTAGGGTTATTAAGATAGGAGGATGAAGCCTCTATCCAATTAAAGGACAAATGACTGAAAGTGAGACTGCTGACACTGTCATAAACCATTTTGCTAATTGCCTTTCACGAAGTATCTTTGGTAGTAAAACTCCAACACCTCCACATTCCCCCTGAGAGTCTGGTAAAGTCAAAGAATTAACAAAGCTTTTCTGACTCCAATAAATAACATAACACCAAATTAACAGATATAAATTTTCATTACACACCAGCTTCTGTTTGGATAGCTTAGATGGACTGAATGAGCTTGAAATATTGGAAGTCCTTTAATGTAAATTTCAGAGGAGGAAAAGAATAAGAAAAAGGTATCATGGTTACCTGAAGAGGTTAGTTCCATGTTGAGTGGCTCTTACAAGTCCCTTTTTGTCTACAAATGGACATGGGAATATAGCTGAAGGGACTCAGAGCTACAGAACACATTTTTTTAATTATTTTAGGGTATAAACTTTTGGCAAGACTTAGAAAAGCAATAAATACATTAAGTTTTACAGGATTTTAGCAATTAAAGGTTTACATCTAATAATATTTCATACAGTTTAATTAGCTCATGTCAGTTTACTACATACATTACTTTGTAGCACCAAGCTACATTTTTAATCCACTTTTCGCATGCGCTGGTTTTCTATGCTTGCAATCTCAAGGAAAAAAGGTGAGATCCTATCTCTTCTCCCCTCCTCCTTTAATGTGGAGCCTAAAGACTAAAAAATCTGACCCCACACAATGAATTTAAATGCCTGTTATACTACAGCATCAATTTTTCCTCTGTGTAAATAATCTAGAATGGTGATTTACAATGTAACCCAAATCTTTCTATAGTCTTTCTCAGAGCATCTCCTTGAAGCAAGCGCTCAGCCTCCAGTATCTGTAGGGCTAAGTTAGATTTCCCTTTTTCATTATGATTTGTCCAGCAGATCAGTTTTCAGACTTCAGGAAGAAATTTTATAACCCTAATATAAGCCTTGACATCTATAGCAATACTAATGGGGATTTAACAGTCCACTGGATTGTAAGGTCTTAAACTCACCAACCAGTTACCATGATCCAAACAACTTACTAATATATCAGCTGGGGCAGCACAATCTCATTTGGCTTGCCGTTCTAAAAAGCAACTATGAACTGCAAAGCAAACAGATGGCAGAAGTACCACTGCTCAGCTGACATGTTCATTACAAAGATAAGCAAAACATACCCTTTAAAATCCATCCTAATAGAAATTCTTTCCTTAATTCACCACCATTGTGTTTGCCTCAGGCACTGGATTACAACTCTCTGTCTCTCAGTAAATTCATGCTGAAGCTACTCCCTCACTTCTCATTTTCCTGATTTCTAGGGGATCCTGAGGCCCACTCAGGTGCTAATTTTCAGGGAGCCAAGCACCAATGGCCAGGTTCTCTAGCAACAATTGTATTTCAGACTCAGTCTTACAAAGTTGAAGAAAATGGATTCTCCTAGTTTTCCCCTGGAGGTTGTCTCAAGATGTCTCCATCTGAACAAGCAGCTACAGAGTAATTGTGTTGTGTCTAGGAAATGCCACAATTGTGTCTACGATTTCATTTTCAGTTATTTAGAAGTGCAACTGTTTCACAATATTAACCAGAACTTACAGGAGAGCAGAACCCCCACACCATCTCAAGAGCTGCCTAGCATCACACAGCCTGCAGCTCCACAACCGTGTCCCACAAAACAGGTCTGTTGGGTATCTGGTGGGCTGTGCCCCTGAACCAACAGTTTGCTCTTGTGCTCAAGGTGCTCCGTCATGGCTGGGCTGCAGTGGTTCCTCTAGATCAAAAGGCATTAATGAGATTTTATGGGGTGGCGAACCTAACAAGAAACACAGCAAAGTGTTTCTGGATACACTGTTATACCAGTCTTCAGTATTAGACTTCAATATTACAATGTTACCAAAAGACAACCAAAGTATGATGATCCTTTTCAGTCTTTTTAGGCTATTTTCATATAGAAGAAAAAGTTAGGCCAAGGTGACTAAATGTTTACAGATAGACTTACAAGTTACAAGATTTCTACTTGTTTTCTGAAGCCTGAGATTTATACGTTACCTGCCAGTTTCAGATACTCCTATATACATGAGATCGAGATATTAAGCAGCACATCTGCATGTTTTTACATTATGATTTTATAATGCTTCCCAAAACCAAGTATTTTTAATGTATGCACCCTCTATAAAATTTAGAAGAATGCTGCATTCCCTTCCTGCTTATTTTTATAGGTAAATACTATGAAAATGAGCCTGAATGTTCACCTGGCATTCAAATTTTTATGGTATTCCTTCTGCAGTAAGCTCCAGTCTTTACTGCAGCAAAAGCTCAGGCTGACAATAAAGGTCTATATGGTTTAGATCTGACTGAAGAATTGAAGACATAATGCTTAAATCAACAATGATTCAGAATTATCGGCATCAGAAAACAATTTGAAACCTTCTCATTAAGACAATTCTTCAAGTAAAGTAAAGGTTACTGTGCTTAAGCAGCACCAACTTAAAATAATTTTCTAACAGATGAGGCAGAGGCAAGGATAAACAGTCTCGATCCATAATGTGCTTTTGCAAACAACCATATGTGACTGAAAGATACAGGTCTAGAATACTACTATTCCAAACATGAGTGAACATCTAGTTCAAGCATTTTATTGTTCATTTATGCAATCCTTCTTGTACACAAAGGACACAATGAGTATTGAATAAACGGCTCCTGCTTTGGAAAGCTCCAGTCTGAGAGATGCCAGTGCAGCAAGAGGACACAGGAGTGAACACAGAGCAGCGCACATTGTGTAGGGAAGAAACAGCAACTGCAAAGATAAGGCTCAGCGGTTTGGTATCAAGGATGGAGAGAACCTGGAGAATAGTAAGCTGAGAGATTCTTTTGGGCAGAGACCAACCCATTAAAAAAAAGAAAGAAAAAGAGGTACAGAACGAAGGGACACAGAGCAAGGAAAATGTCTGCAGCCATGGGTATAGTTTATGGAGGCTGGGAAAGGTATATGAGCAATAGGGAAAGAATTGGCTTTGAGTACAAAGATTAAAAACCTGAACTTGGTTCAAGAAAAGAGAAGCTATTTAAAGTTAAGATTTAATATGCCAATTAAAAAGTTATAGAGACCACAAATTATCTTTTAAGAGTCTGAAGCATTTATCCAAGTTACTTAGCTGCTGCATGTATATAGTATAGTTCAAGACAGTTAAGTTTTCCTGTCTTGGAAAAGAGGAATTTTTCATTTCTCAGATACCACAGTATTTACACAGCTGGATAAACACTGATTTTTTTTTTTTTGTTTTTTTTTTTTTGTTAACATAAAACAGTTTCACTTTGTAGAATGGCATTTGTTATTTGTGTTTTAGTGTCAACCATACAGCCTAAGACATATTGGAAGCAAAGGCTGTAAGAGCTGTTAAGTATCCTACCATCTTAAGCACAAGAAGTATTTTTCTCTACCCACAACTGCTTCTACTCTTTCCAGGTTTTCACTCAGAAAAACATCATTTCCTTATCCAGAAAAGTCTGTCTTTCTGCAGAATACTTTGCAGTCATTCACTTCAAACCAGCAACTCCAAAATTTCAAAATGAAGATTCTGCTCACACTGTGATAAAGAAGTATAATGGGCACAACTAAGAAAGATTCTTAACTCCACAACACTGTCCCTTTAGAGCTGAAAACATTGCTCTCTCCATTCCAACTATGAATGAAAGCAACCAGGACAGAATAATTTACACAAGAAACATGTAATTTCTTCACAAGTGTTGAAGAATTTTCTTTTTTCAGTAAGTACATTCAATACATTTATTTTACAATACTTAGTGTAATGTACTGCTATAACATGGCATTTCAGATTCTAGATGTTTGGTTTTGCAGTATATTGCTAGTATCGTCATTTTTATTTTACTAATTAATAAAAATGCATCAAAAGACAATTATGTTAACAGATGCTTTCATGAACAAACATTAGGTATTATGATTACTTGTCCTCATTAATTGAGTGCAAAAAAAAAAGCAGTTCTTGGCGGAATATAAACAGGTGGTACTTAAATATTTTAGGCAGCCAACCTAAGGCAAGCTGTGGGAGTCTGATCATTAACCACTTTTGAAGATTAGGCTCTTTCCAAGTGACACATGCAACACAAAACCAAAAAAGTCATTAAGTCATCTTAGAAAAATTTAACCTAACCCATTATCATTTACTTATTAACTTGCTCATGGCTCAAGTTAATTGCAACACTTTTTAGTAGTTCTATAGTAAGTATCAAGATTCTTCTTACACACTGAATTGAAGTTGCTGTACTGTATCTAATACCATGTGGAAGAGTTAATTCATTATTGACTTGGGATGCCTACAGTTTTCAGCACCAACTATTAAAAGCTTTTTTCAATCAATTGCCAATTGAGGATGATTCTGGACCAAAGTCTGTGGTTGAAGATCTTCAGACACATCACTAACCTGCCTTGCAAAATAACTGCAGGTTAATTAATCATGATATGGGATCACCTGCATAGTCAGTAATAAATATGCTTTCAATAATATAAATAACACAAACATTTCTGGAAAGCTAAATGGTGGTTGTTGTTGTTTGTTGCTTTTATATTTTTGAAGTGTAAGGACAAAAAGTTACCTATTGTTAAAAAAAAAAAGTGACAAAAAAAGCCTGTTAAAGCCAAAATGGATGAAGACCTTATTTTGTAAAGGATAATCTCCAAATGCTGTACAAGAATTAGATATAGACTAAGGCATGTCAGAACTACAGACATGCCTTAGACTGTAGCAGCTTAAAAATATATGAACATGATCACACTATTCATTCTTAAAGCTACTAATGGAAGTCATAAGCTAGAAGGCATAGGAAAAGAAGATTTGGTGCATATAATCTGTTTTGGGAGGCAAAAGCCTTAGAAAAGCTGTTCTCAACATCTTTTCTGAAGCAGAGGCACCACAGTAGGGGCCGTTGCCAACTTCATCATCTAGAGACCCTTCAGTTTTAATGAGTTTATGAAGTTTTTAAATGAGATAGGTAATTTCAATGAGAGCCTAAAATAAAGCAGGATCACTCCACCTGGAATGTTTGAGCTTTCCCCGCTGTGTTGGTCAACGTATTAAACGCTGTACCTGTACCAGCTACTGCAGAGCTTGAAGTTGCAAAGACCAAAAGGAGGAGCAACAATTAAGGTTGTGAAGATGAAGAAAGAGGAGTATTCCAGGAAAGTCAAAGCTGAGTCAAGGTTATATGAGTAATGTTAGAGGTGGGAAAAGGCAGATCAACAGATACAGGAATGTGGGCGGAGGAGCAGGAAGCTGGAAGCAAATGAAAGATTTGCGTCAAGAAAGAAAACAGAGAAGAAGAGTGTAAAGGAGGCTCTACGTGCCGAAAACAAAATTTGAAATAGTTCAGAACTAATTATAATATTTTTCCACTTAACAATTATGCTCTTTTAAAAAATTAAAAGCAACCTGCATAGACATGCAGCAGCTGTGAGATACTGCCAAACTCATGAGAAATGTTCTGTGATTCACACCAAAAACATAAGCATGTTAAAGTGCAGCAGGTCAAGCTGTCCTAATTTTGGGGGGTGTTTTGTTTTGATTTGATTTGGCTTTTTTACATTAAGCAACTCCAAACACACAGGACACTTTTGAAAGAAAGACATTATTGTCCTTACTACACAAAATTTGCCCCAGTTTACTAGGAAAAACATCTATGATTTTAGCACTCAAGGTTTACGATTTACCTCAGTGTTGATGCTGCCAGTGAGTCCTTGGACATTCTCACAAAAAGCAAGTGCTTAAAATGCAAATAAAACTCCCTCTGGGAATTTTAGTTTCTTTTTTTTCAAACTGCATATATACGCTAGGCACTCAACTCCTGTTCCTCAAAGCCAGATTATGACTTCTGAAAAGCCTTCTGTGCAACAAGATGCCTTTGAGAAAACCCCTAGCTGTCAGAAACCATCACCAGAGCACTTTCCACACCCTGTTACGCTGTCCCATGTTTTGTATATGCTATGCCCATCAGCTGCAATTCCTCTCTATAGTTGCAATATCCATCCTGGAAATAGTCACATTACAAACTTAGGACCAGGATGAAAGACTAGGGAAGCTTTAACAGATAATAGCTTTAACAGTTTTAATAGCTGTAATGACCCTACTGTTAAAAATCCAAAAGCTATGAACTCATTGGACAACTTTAAATCTGATTTAATAAGATGAAAAAGGATACTAACACACACCACCCCTGAATTCTGAACAGTTTTTTTAAGACTGAAATGTGCTTGCATACTAAAGACTAAACTAGACTTGCACTGTAGGAGGACTGTACCCAAAAGGTTAAATTGTTCTACAAGTTCAACATACAGGTACCAGTTAGAAAAAACAAAAACAAAAGATAAATATACAGTCATTATTATATTGATATTTTGTTTACCAACATTTTCATTAAATCATCCTCAGAAACAATGTAAGGCACATAGAAATTAAGGCAGTAACTGTCCAGTTTTAATGATGGTACATTTGGTAATTTTATCTTACTCTCATTAAGGAGAGATATCAAAGGCCTACGCATTTTCTGCAGGACAAAAACATGCAGGTGAGCAGTTACTACAGAGCAACTAATGCAGAGTAAATCCACACCCTAGACTGCCTTGCTGTAACTTGTTCATGTAGCCATACCCTCCACTCCAGTTTCAGTTTTTCTACTAAATTAAATTAAAACTACCTAAATACTGAAGAATGGTTCCAAGTTGTGTGCACCAAGAAAAGCAGCTGTACAGTTTCAGACGTTACTGCCTCTAGCAGTCCACACTGTCTCTCTGCTGGAGAGATAATCACCCAGACAGCAGATTGTTGCAGTGAACATACTTCTCTGCTGCGGCCCTCCAGTCCACTGCAGCACCTCAGCAGGAATATTCCACTGTCAAGGGCAAAAGTTAACACTGGGACCATGGCCTGGGACAGCTGCAGTGGAGGAACACACATGCATCACTGCCTGTGGTACCCAGCACCACCTCCAGTGCAGTAGAGAGCTGGACGATTTGAGGCAGCACCACTTCACACAGGCACAGCTGAATTGAGCACAACTCATTTTCAGACCACTCAGAATAGCTACAAAGAAGTTGAACATAATTTAATCTATTTCAACAGTTAATGCAGACTTTGCTGAGTGCTCCCATGTATACCATCCCAAAGACAGAGATTAGCACCAAGAATTTTTCCTGTGAAGCAAAAAGTCATAAGTGAGCAGAACTGTGGGATTAGCACTTCAGTAAACTAGAGATCATAAAGGGATATATAACCCTATAGATGGGAATACAATAAGCATCAAAACTTAAACACTGCAGGAGGCGAAACAGCTTGAAAATAAGATGAAACAGAAAACAGCTCAAGTTGTTTAACATTTTTTTCAAAATTAACACTGCACTTGTAATATACACTCAGGTATTTTTATGTCACACAGAAAAGATGACTTTTAGGTCTCCTAAAATGTTCACTGCTACTGCAAGCCCTTCCCATCCCTGTACAGAAGCTTGCACCAAAGAACAGTAGCTCCCCACCAAAGCAAGGAGACACATACGGAGAAATAAGCTTCCAAGTAAATCCTGCATCCCAGCAGACAGTGGCAGTCAACCAGCCACAGCATATGCATTTGCTGACAGCAAAATTAGTAAAAAGCTACTGCAAAATAATTAAAACTATCCAGATAACCAGAATTTCAAGCACACACAGTACCCAATACTGAGATGGGTCTGCAATTCTTTTGGGTTTAACTACCAAGAATCCAAATTAATATTTACTTGACAAGCAACAGACTGAGATTGAAATTCACATCCTGAATTTCAAGAAGCAAAACCAAAGTTAACATCCCATTCAAGAAACTTGATTTCAGATGAGCTGGCAAAGAGATAATCATACAGTTCAACAGCCACAAAAATTACTTTGATAGAATTAGATGCCAGTATCAGCTCATTAAAATGTAATCTTCTGCCATTTGCACTTAATTCACAATTCTAACAATCATCACCTACAACTGTTAGATCAAAAGTAACTATATGAAAGGCAAATCAAAGTAAAAATGTACAAGCATGTTCCATGGATTAAAGAAAAATGTAGAACAGAAGACATTTGCGAAAAAAAAACCACTCTTTGGCAGCAATTACAGCGTGAAACAAAATGGCCTGAAAATCTCCCATTCCAAGGGGAATTTCAGGAATGCAAAATACTGTCTACAGAACTACTTGGGCTCAATATTTAAGATAGCAGAATAAGCAAGCAGAAACTTTTAATACCATCTTATTTCATTTTTATTACTATTTTAAGGGGGAAGGGAGGAAGGAAGGGAATGGTGTTTGGGGTTTTGGTCCGTGTGTCCCCCATCCCCTCCCTCCTTCTTCAACATAGAAAACATAGAAATGATATAAACCCAACCAAAATTTATACTCAAAGTTTATTATAGCAGAAGGAACCAAAGCATCACAGAGGGGGACTAGCCCGAACGCGGGAGGAAGGGGCTGATTGAGAATGCAAATCCATAATCCCAAAATAAAAACCGTTTTTCAGATGGCATCAGCTTACTTAAATAGAATAAAAGAATTTCCACACTGTTTTTCACTACTTTACAAAGCAGCACTGGAAAGTTACTGAACTGCTGGGCAAGTGCTTCTGCACATCACTGAAAGGAAAACAGAAGGTAATAGTGAGTTGTGCTCTAACACCACTGAGGTGCTGAACAAAGTGGAATGGACGTCTGTCAAAATGACTGTCATGTATTCACATGGGCTTTAGCTTCAAGAGGGCAGAACAACAGAGATGAGAAAGAACAGTTAAAGAAATCCTGTTAGTACAGGGGTTTGGTATACAGAGAACAGCATGCATTCAAGACGGACACTGTGAGCAGAGCCTTGGGTGACATGGTTTAGTGTGAGGTGTCCCTGACAATGGCAGGGGGGTTGAAACTGTATGATCTTAAGGGTCTTTCCAACCCTAACTATTCTATGAGTCTATGACTACTTGCACTATGACAAGCCTTTCTTTCCTGGAAATGCTCACAGCTTCACTGTTAACAGATGAAAGAAAATTACAATTACTTTTACCAGTTGTCTAGGTGTGCTATTCCTATACTTATTAAAATGCCTTAAAAACTTATTTCCAAACTGGTTTACATAAAACTCAGGAAAATACAACTAAAAGACTACCATAGCCATCAATAATGATAAATTTGAAGACCTAATGCCCAGTTCCAGAGAGGACAATTTCACAGACTGAATGAAGGATTTCCTTCATTTTCTTTAACTGACATAACTGTGGAATTTGGTATCACAGCTACAGTAAGGCCGTTAGTTTCTGAAACATTAGCCAGAAAGCAGAAAGTATGGAGGTTAGAGAAGACAAAGAGACCCCGAGATAAGCCACTGGTGAAATATCAGCTGATCAATCATTTTCTGCAGCAGAGCCAGTTCCTTTGACAAGGTTCCCACATATCAGAACTGAAGAGGAAACTAACATCCTTTGCTAGTCACTGCAGCTTCCTTGATCATTAATCAAAGATGCTTAATTTAAATGCAAGACAATCTGCAATGCTATTGCAACATCTTAGTAGAGCAGTAATAACTACAGCATGCTTGCAAATTAAGAGAAACGCACAACAGAAAGTACAAGATGGCAAGGAACATGAGGAACAAATGCAGTGTTTTCATTTTTCTTCATCATATTTTGTTACATTCCTGCCTTCATTGATTTTAACATACTACTTTTAAGCTTCATTAATTTCTATTAATGCAATATGAACATGTCAACAACGTGATGCCAACCAATCCTTGTTGCCTTATTCAGAAGGGGCAATGAGTCCAAACAGAAATAATCTGACAGATGTGGCCAATCTTACAGCCAATCCCATCATCCCAAGAGGGTCTTCTCCAACAGAAGTGACTAGTCTTTTACAAAAGAAAAACTTCTAAAAGCTTCTTCTGAACCTTGCATTTTTTCAGTTAAAGTGCAAAGCCCAGTTTGCTCGCTCCAAATGGTCACCTGCACCAACAAGCCAAATACATCATGTATTTACCAGAAACCTTCACACAGCAGATGGTATCTAAATTGGGGCTATTAGAAAAGATGACATTTTCCTTCTGTTTTTTTCTGTATTGGGGAAAAAACCCAAACAAAACCCTCTCCATAAATTCTAGTATTACTTCAATACTTTTGCTTCCATCTCACCCCTTCTCCACCTCAGGAAGAAAGATATGAACCTCACAGGAGCCATATGTCACTTGTTGACTTTAGCAGCAAAACACAGCCAAAAGAACATTAAATCAGTCCCTTTGTTTCTTCTGACTCATCTGAATTTATATACAGTCAGGGTTTTATAGGCATAAGCTTCTTCGTAAGCTCGTTTCAGATCCTGAGGTAAAACATTTTTTCTTCAACCGTAATTATTTTTATTAGTAAAATTAATCTACAAACATCTTCTTAATACTCTTGCCACAAACCAAAAGGTATGCATTAGTCAGTCTCAGAAAAATCGCTGTTTCCACGTACTCAGAAGAAGTAATACTCTGAATATGTCTTCACACACCTTTCTAAATCACATGAGTTGAGTATTAGTTTTTACAACTGAAGGAGAAAAGCAAAGTTCTGAGTAATGAGAAATGCACCACTTTTGAGTAGGTGCCCCCCAATATATGCTTAATGTTCAAACAGAAAAAGAAAATAGGGTATGCTGACAAAACTCAGTTTGCTATTCATTATGTAACATTTCTGGTTCATTTATCTATCTAGAAGCATGTATCCATATAGAAAGCATCCACGTGCTGTTGTTCCTCTGCAGTAAATAAAAATGCATACCCTCTCTCTAACAGTCTCCAGACAACCCTGAGAAAGAACAACTATTGCATTGGCCATTACACACCACTCCAGAAGAGATGTGGAGCTGGAGAACCAGGAAAAAG
The DNA here is from genome assembly GCA_025448015.1 of Bolborhynchus lineola. Classification (NCBI taxonomy): domain Eukaryota; kingdom Metazoa; phylum Chordata; class Aves; order Psittaciformes; family Psittacidae; genus Bolborhynchus; species Bolborhynchus lineola. The sequence goes on along the minus strand of JAOEHX010047535.1, from coordinate 11,230 downwards.
AGCTGGCTGGAGACTGTACCAGTCACTATAAGGGAGCCTCTAATCCTATATAAAAGAGGAAAAATGTGTTAACATTCCAGCTAATAAATTCATCATGGAGCCTAATCTCTCAAAATATGTAGGTTTAGCTTGCATTTCCTTTCTTTTGGTAAATCTGAAAACTGAGTATGATAAGAGTCTTGGACACTGTGGAAAGTCCCCTTCACCCAAAAGAGATTATGCAGATGAAATAAAAACATTAAGAGGCCCAAACCCATATACAGCTAGAGAAGAGAGTTGGGAGTGCATATCCGCACATATATGTGCACCCTTCTCACGCACACAACATGCACATATGATGACACAGAATGGTGGGCACCATAATTAGTGTGTTTTTAAGAAGTTTGAAGAAATTGGCAGACAGGTTGACTTGTTATTTATAGGAGGCACCCAAATGAGTGCAACAGGGCCAAGCAGCTTTTCAAGTCAGTGCAAAGTAAATGCTACGAGGCAGGACCCAGCAGTTCTGCATTCCTACACAGCAGCTGTTTGTGAAGGGAGATGCACGAACCTACGTCTAAATTTACCTTTGATATCAGCACATAAAAATCCTTTTTCAGAATTGCTGGTAAAAGGGAAGTTTCCCACACTCATTTTTCATTTTATCTTTCAAACCTCCAGTTTGCTTGCTTAGCAAAATGCAGGTGGAACATTAAAAAAACCATTTTGGTTCTGCTGCTTTTTAGGTAATTTTTCTAATTATTTATTGGCTTAGAAAACTTTCCTGCAAGAGCACAGAGAGGAAAAGGAGAGAGCAGTTAAATACTATAAGCTAGTAATAATAAGCACAGAGAGACTTTTTTCAATTTTCAAAGGCTTTGGCATGAAAGCAGAAAAAAGTATCCAATTAACAAAGTTTTAGGAAATTTTCTGAGCCTTCATACAATATGCATATTATTTTAATTCTCAGTCTTTGTTAATGCTTCCAGCTCATTAGAAGAAGAATATCAAGCAACAAAACCAAGTTAACTACATAAACCACAGATATACTGCTTTCAGTCAAAGATTTCACAGCACATAAAGCAGTAAACTATAAATTAGCCCCACAGATAGCTAACTGATTGGGAAACAGAGGCAAAACCAGTTTAAGTGAGTTGTGCAATGTAGAAGCAAAGTCCCAGAGCAGAGTCCAGGTACAGGTCCATGGTAAGAGACTGCAGATCTACACACTAAGTAGAGGAGGATTCTTACAAGAAAATTACTGGCTTTTTAATTAACCCCTTAACTGGAAGTCAATCAGTCAACTAAAAATCTGAAAACTGTTGGAGCTTTATTGAATACAACTGAATTACTGAAAATTTACTAAAATCTTGGTTTTCTATACAAACATCATGACGTATCACATAAAATATTCTGAAGAAATTGAGAATCGATTTCTTTCTTAAAATCAGAAATTTTCAGTTAGAAGATGAAACACTAATTAGTTTAATCACTCCTGAACTGGCTGCACCTCTGAGGAAGACAGAAGTTGCCAATTCCCACATAAAGTCATGTCTGGTCCCTTCAGTTTGGACTTCCCCTTTCTGCTTTACTTCTGACAGAAAAAAACCCCACAGCCTCCAGACAACCCTGAGAGAGAACAACTATTACACTGGCCACTGCACACCACTCCAGAAGAGATACTGAGCTGGAGCACCAAGGAAAAAAACCTTGTTCTGGTCAACTGCAGCATGCACCAGTCACTACAACAGTGTCTCTTGGCTCCGCTTATGACTTACCCTTGGAAAGATGCAGGGTTTACTATTACTGCAGTGGCTAGATATTCAAGGGACCTGTTAAAAGCCTGAATCTAGGAGCTCCTGTCTGATCATCCCAAAGGCTGTCTATTGAAACTTGCTACATAAGCAGATAGGCAAAGTCAAAAATATATCAAACCTGAGATGTCTTCCATGTCTTCCACAAAAACATGCCCAGATTAGCAATCCATAAATTCTGCAGGTGGCAGAAGTGTACTAACACGCCATAATGCACTCCAGAAAGAAACACAAACTGATTAGCTTAAGCACACAACAAAAATAGCTTCTGCTAATATAACAGTGAAGCAAACTACAGATCATATACATGATCTTCACCTGCAGACAAGGAAGGCACCAACAAATTTACAGGTACCAGAATGGTTAAGGAGAAGAATTACAAACTATACATGAGGCAGTGGAATGGGCTGCCCAGGGAAGTTGTGAATGCTCCATTGCTGGCAGTGTTCAAGGCTGGGTTGGATAGAGCCCTGGGTGGCATGGTTTAGTGGGAGGCGTCCCTGCCCATGGCAGGGGGGCTGGAACTAGATGATCTTAAGGTGCTTTCCAACCCTAAGTGTTCTATGATTCTATGTTTAACACTGCCAGCAGAATAGGAAAACGCCACTGAAAACTGAAATCTATCCTTCTCTTATGTCCCATCCTTGGCCACTGGGCTTCCACACGTACATCCATCTTGCCCATATATCCACCCTACCTAAACATTTATGCAATTGTGTGCCAAACCAGATTGGGGAATGAATTTGCATATGGGTCAACCACTTCTTCACAAACCTTGACAATCCCCAGCTTGGAGGAAGAATAGAGTGGAACAGAGAGAAATACAGGCAGCATGGCCTCCTCTTGCATCAACAGTAAGTTATGCATCCAAGCCTGCCCAGAGAACAATGTCACCTATAATCTACCCTCTGGCACCCTTATACTTTAGACACCTAAATCTCTTTCTAAACAGAATAATACACATCAATTATTAAAGTGAAAAGGATATTTGAAAAAAAAAAAAAATCTCTGCAATTTAAGACTCATGAGCACCTTCTGTTCCACCAGGACATGTTAACTGTGCCTACTGTATGCAATCAAAATTTTGAATTTAAAGGTGTGTCAAACATTGCTCATTTCCACTTATTTTACTGTTGTTCCATCTAAAAGACTCCTGCTGTAAGATAATCTGTTTTATTTGTAAAAAATACCCCACGTAGTCAGTTTAAACATTCTAAAGCTGTAGAGGGCCAATACAAAAGAAAGTAGAGAAATTCTTCAACAACAAGTATTTAAAATTTAGGAACTTGGCTCATTTTACAAAGGTAGTTTATATGACTCTTGCAATGAGCAAGTTTCTGATTTCAGAATGCTGAAAGCAACCATTTAACACAATCCTAGGAGGAAGTGGGGTAAAATTGCATTTCACTGGTGAATTTGTTTTCCAACATTCATTTTTCAACCAGTAGTTTTAATAACAGCAAGCAGTATTCTAAAGAAATGCTCAAGGATATAAGTGGAGTCTTAAATAAATTCGTCAGGATCGTTTCTGTGCACTTAGAACATCTCATAGATAATACCTCCCTCCAGGAAAACACATCCTATTACATATAGAAATTGCTTTTATCAAGTTCTAAAGGAAGTGGTCTCTGCCTGCTTTTGTCCTTAAGCAACTAACACCAACTACAGAAGGGTTATTAGCACAAGTGCCAGAATCCTTTCTGTTGCCAGCATGAGCGCACAAAGTGAATGCTCTATGGAAGATTTCCATTTTTAGATGTCTCTGCAAAGTAAGGCCTTTGCTGAATGTTCCTGTAGAATCTAATTCACATCTGGGGAGGAGGAGATAAAGATATCATAGTACCCTGAAATACTACACTCCATGTGCTGCATCTTCTAGCTTGCTCTGACTCCAGGTACAGAGCACAATTCTGGTTCAAGTGGACACGCTGCATACAGAATGCTTTAAAAATCAAAAGCTTAGTACTAAAAGGTTATTTCTCTAATGTCTATCTGTATTAAGCTCTTGTTCATAATGAAATACCCCAGCAGCTAGCAGAGCCAGCAAAGCCTCCCTCCTCCCACGTGTGGCTTTCAGGAATGCTGCTATGTTGAAAAGGCAAAATTATCATTGCCCAACAACATGCAATTCATCAACAAAACTGCATTCCAAATGGCTTGATAAGAGAACAAGTGTACGGATTTTTACAGACTTATATCAACTCCAAGGTGTACAAACTGCCCCAAGCTATTCAAAGAAACCAAAATTCTAATGCTCCTGTCCCATATTCTGCATTAGTTTGAATCTTGCCGTAAAGAAAGTTACTGCCTAGTATTTTCTTAATTGACAGAAATTAACATGTTGGCCAAAAAAATATACCTCAATAGTCACTTAGGACTTTTTAGCTACCTTAAGGATAAAAAAGCCAAAACCAATCCTGGTATTACAAGAAGCTGCAAGATACACTACACTAATTTATTTTCAGATTTCTAGAAGTGTAAGCAAGAGTCCATTTGGTGTTGTAATTTGCCTCAGTTTGGACACTTTCCGACGTCTGGACTTGTGTTAGGAAAGTTTAAGCTGAAGTAAGTCTCACATTAGAAGAGATTCAAGGTGAACATAAAAATTACAGTGATTTAGAACCACAACTGAATTTAATTTTCTAAAAACACTTGCATTTTATCTGAGAATTAAAAACAGTGCATTTTAACAATGAAATAATCTGATGTAATGGCAGGAGATGCTAGAATGACCTGTTGCAACTTAGTGCCACTACCTTCAGTCTCATGCTTCTTCTGTGCCAACTCCTGCAGATGTAAGCCAGAAGCTCCTAGTGAGATCCCTCGGGGAGTTAATCCTGCAGAAATTGAGCTCTGCGGGAGAAAAGTGAATCCTTTTTGCAAGTTTAACTCCCTGTATGAGCTCACGATGACTTGTGTGTGTCATCTGCCAGGCCATCAGAATAGATGGCAATTCCTAGTGGTGTTGAAGAGGGGAACAAGACTGTCTCCTTGTGGTAGAAACTATCCATTAGCCCAGCCAAAAGACAAGACACAGCATTGCAAGACTGCAAGTTCGCACTGCTCATCAGTTTTATTATTCTGTTATGCTTTTGCCGGCTACTGCTGATCTTAAAAATAACACTTTTAAGGTATCTAAAAATACAGATCCATTGAGAACAAGGGGTTTCTAAAAAACATTTAGTATTCTGAGAACGAGGGGTTTTTGAAAAGCACATTTGGTATTCCAGCTTCTTTAAAAATTCTATGACAGTAACAGATTAAGATTTAAACAATGTTCTTCAAATACCTCCAAGCAAGTACTCTCACAAATACCTTACCTACCATGTTTCTGTTTCTTCATTGCAAAATCTATTGAACAGATTATGAAGGTCGTTTCTATGCCTCAGCAGGACTCAATTAATATTATGATAAGTATTCTTGGAATTTTTTTTTTTTTTTTAAAGCAATGAAATAAGCGCATCATGACTTTCATGGATGTTGCCATCCTTGGTCTATATCCAAGCACATGCTAAAAATAGTAAGAACAGAGTTATATTAAGCCAGCAAAGTACAAGGTGTCTTGAGGCAAAATTTAGTTTACATAAAATAGAAAAAATATTTTTCTAGCAGACTCAAATTAAAACAGCTAAGAGAAAAACACCAGACAAACTGCTCCCCATTCTAAGACACTGAACAGTTGGTATGTATGTATTAGGTAAGAAACTGATGCCAGTGAAATCATGCCGGAGCTACCACTCCTAGAAGCAAAAATCACAGGTCCGAGGGTATGAATAAAAATTAGGAGTACATGAAATTTTTAATTAACTGAGAATTTAAGTTGGTTACTGAATGATTACATTAATTTTTAATTTCAAGACCAGACAGGACACATCCAGAATGATACCAGGTTTTTCTTACTGTGTTCAAGGTACAAAATACCTATTTGAAATACCTGAATGCTCCAGGAATTCACAGCAATTTTTAAAAAGGCAAAGACTCTGCATACACCTTTAAATCAGTAGTGTACCAAAGCAGTTTTTTTAATGGTTTCCTTTCTCTCACTGAGGTATCCCAGAATCTTAAAGTTATTTGCATACCAAGAACACATAAAGACTTCAAAAACTTCTGTTCTCCCGTTTCTGTTATGCCAACATCATCAAGCACTCTCATTCCAGAGACATGAAAAATAGCCATCTTTTTATAACAGCTGCTATCACCTCCTGAAGCTCCAAAAAAAGAAAAAGATGGAGATACTAGGTATCAGCTTTGCTGCAACTCATCAACACCAGATAAGACCTATGAAGTAGCAGTACTAGGCACACAAAACACCTGGTGCTGCAGGCTGGAAATAGCAACACCAGCAAGATAATTCTCAAGTGTATTCATTATTATTATATTAAATACCATCTTGTATTTCCTATCAAGATACCAAGTTTGTATATGGCACCTGAGTTTATATACACTTAATAGTTCCATGAACACATATACTTCCCCTGAACATAGCTGAATATAGATTTTTCAGGTGTTCCTTCTCAAGCTGTATCTAATTACATCTCAAAACTCTGCCAAAGCAGCAGCTGTCTCCTAAGGAAAGCAGTAATTGTAGCATGAGAATCAGGGCTGTACTTGCTTCCTGCTTTTGCTTACAGTTACTATTCCAAAGGTGACCTCCCTCTCCCACCAAGTATACTAATATCTGGAATTTAACAAAAAAATTTACAATAAATACTAAGGAAAAAGGTAATAAATAAATATGGCGTACCAAGGCCTGAAACCCCACTGCTGGCCCCTGTTATAAGTTATTATGAAAAAAATAAAATAAAATTTATTTCAGATGTCTGTGACTTCTATTTCAGGCCTGCCTTAGTTTTTTCTTATCTTTTAAGAAAGCATTTGCTCTACACTCAAAAACTAATCCAAGCCCCTATTTGCTATTAAAGACCCAAGAAAAATTTATGCCTCATGAAACTTTATTAGTGATTATAAGTTTCTAGATATACATCCGTATTTTGATGTCCTAGGTCAACTATGGAAAAATAACCAAATAAAAGCAGTGGCGTTATACAGAGATTACACTGCACTTCCTACAGTGATGTTAGCTACTACTGATGTTACAATAGCATAACTATCAGAACAGTTCTAGCACATTAACCATCATGTCCCATGCCACAGATTCCAGTTAAAATGCAAGTGGCAGAAAACACTACACCCGTATTGGTAGTAGTCTTTGCAACCCTTGGTAGCACTTCACTGAAGTAAGAGGAGTGGTGGGAAACTTTCAAGGGGAAAAGGGTAACTAAGACAAGGCAACCAGCCGCCCTTGTAATCTGCAATCAATCTTCAGAGACACTTCAGGTCATGAGAAATTTCAAGATGACAACCCTTTCATAGTTCTCTTCCCACGGTCAGAAAAAATAACACATGGAAAAGAAATACTCTATGAAAAAACTACTTTTTCACTAGCTTTTATGGTAACTTGCACGTAAGCCAAACAATGTGCAAGGGTATCAATCACTTTCCTACTTAAATGCCTTTTCAAAGTCATGGACAAACTTATAAGAATGTTCAACCAACCCATATCAGCTGACTCATGTACTGTTTTTGGATACTGGTATCTGCAAACCTTTTACCGGATCTAGCATCATTGTCTGAGCTCAGATGACTCAGATAAAAACAATGTGAAAACATAGTTTGTTTTCATGTTTAAAGTCTCCATTAGTCTTCCTGCGACAATAACAGGAAGAGCTGTACGGATCGATATGGAAGATTACTAATAGGGACTTTTCTTCTCCTACCCAACAATACACACGTGAAACTTTCTTAACCAGGTAATACATGTGACGCTTACCAGATCTCTGTGAAGCACCCAGTTTGCATGGAGGTAATGGATTCCATCGAGGATCTGGTAGAGTAGGGATTTAACCATAGATCTTGGCAACTGCATGGGCTTTTTATTTGCTTTTGAGGCACGATGAAACTTGATAATATGCTAGAAATAAAACAAGCAGAAACATGAAGCATGTTATATAAGTTTTTTGTTGCATTGTTTTTTTACAAACTATTAACACTAAATAAATAATGGAATGAAATTCTACGTTTGTTAAACTCTGCAATTGAAAGTAATAGTGATGTGCTCATCATTTTCTTAAAGTGCTTTTACTCTCTGAGTTGCTTTAAAAAAACAGCTGTCAAGCTTTTTGCTAATATCTAAATGCTGGCTACTTACCTCCAGTAAAGGGTCTTAGACTTCCTCCTCCCTCCCTCCTCCCCATTTGGGATCCTCTTATCCTCAGCAGCTAGAACAGAAACTTCCAAACCAGCAGTATCTACCAGAACTCTATGCTTTCACACCTTCCCTCCTCCTCTCCAAAAACACCAGGACACTGTACTCACACCTACTTTAGTGTTTCCCCCCAAATCAGAAACCCAGTAAAGAGAGATTAAATAAATATTTAAACAAATTGGGAGCAGGGGCACACAATGGAACGTAACTCCAAAAAACCCACAACATATTAGGGTGAGATCATGTTCAAACATCTAAAAATGGTCATATTCTTGCTTCCAAGTTTTAGGTATATTACTTCATTGATGATGACTAGCTAGTGGCTTTTGGATTACAGAAGTCAGTCAACCCATCAGAGGACAAATACCACTTGAAAACAGGGAATGGAGAAAAGGAACCCAGCATTGGTTGGTTGAAGAATGGAAAAAAAAAAAAATCATTAAAAGATTGCTGAGATACCATGAAATATTCATAACCTAATTAATATTCATTGTAAGATCAATGTGGAGATGATGAGTTAGGTTGGTTTTCCTACTCTGTACAAGAAATAAAGTGAGGTGAGGCCATTCTACCTTTTCAAACCTCAGACAACGTGCGGCTATGCAAGGCAAAAACCACATCTGAACATATTGCCATTCAGTGAACTATTAAATCCATTTGTTCTGATGAAAAAAAAAATAAAATAAAAATAAATCTCATTTCTGAAGGCAATTCAAAGAAGCACCTCAGACAACAAAATAGTTTTCAATTATGTGCTTTTTGAAAGACAGAAATAATAAAGGCAGTTTGCATTTTTAGTGAAAGCGATTCAAAATGCTAATTTGCAGACTGACAAGACTACTAATTACCCCGTTCTTTAAATAGCAGTTGTCTACTTCAAGATCATCCCCCTCCCCGGGTTAAAGAGGTAGCCAATTGCTGTTCTTTTATTAGACCTCTGCTCTCTCCACCACCACCTCCCACCAAGTTTGTCACTACTGTTCGCAAAGCAAATGGTAACAGTTAATGTTTCTTCACCCTAACCGCTCCCTCTGGCTGTCACCCACTCCAGCCGCTGCCAAACTGTGCTTAGCAAAGGTGCAGACAATGCTGTTTAAAGAGAACTTAAAAAAAAAAAAAAAAAAACAAACAAAAACACATCAGAACAGCAGCCTGAGTACTGCCTTATCAACAGCAACACTCCCATGGCGCCTTCTGCACTACGCAGGCAACAGTGATGGCTGAGTATTTTAAAAAGTATAGAAAAGAAATCTACACAATTATCAGGTTTTAATATACAAATGAGCACCAGTAAACGAAACAAGTTCTTAGTACCTGATCCTTTAATTATGCAATCATAGAATATTTAGGGCTGGAAAGGACCTTAGGATCATCTAGTTCCAACCCACCCTGGCACGGGCAGGGACACCTCCCACTAAACCATGACACCAAAGGCTCTGTCCAACCCAGCCTTGAACACTGGCAGGGATGGAACATTCACAACTTTCCTGAGCAACCCATTCCAGCACTTCATCACCCTCATAGTAAAGAATTTCTTCCTCATATCCAATCTTAAGAAAATTGTAATGGAAAATCTCAAGGGATCATTTCCTCAGAAACGTTTTCTCTTAATATCACAAGAAGATTGTGTCAGAACTTCAACTAGAAGTCCCTGCCTTCCAGTACTGCACAATGCTCACTAGGTAATGACCTTCACATGTAATTATAATATGATTTATAAATCAGTAAAGATACATAAACTTCCAAATGAGTATCTTTATTAAATGGTATGAAAAAATACAGAAGCTCCAATGACCAAAGGTCACAACATAAAGACACATAAACCCAGCCCTTTTTCAGCACGCATGTAATCACTAAAAGGGTAGAGGAGGGGAAGGTTTTTTCCTGTGACAACTCATAGCAGCAGCATCCCCTTTCTTTCTCTCATTACCAAGGAACACATAAGTGAACTTTTGAGACAGATAATCTGCCCTTATGCTGAGCTTTAGGTATGCAAGTTACCTTGAAACCAAGGCTAGCACAACTAAATCAGCACAATGCTAAGCTAAGTTACCCAACCAGACTTGACAGCTGGGGCTTCCCACCACACTGACCAAAAGCTGGCACATGTTCCAGAAGATGACAAAGCTTGCTCTTATTTGCGTCTGAAATACCACTTACACACATTCTTAAAATCATCTTGCTTTGATACTTGCTTGTCCCAGTCAGAAAGGCTGAGAAAGCAAGCTCCTTTCTTAAAAGTTATTGAATTACAGAAGTGAATTAAAACTGACAGTTTTAAGTAAGCATTATCACTATTAGATAAAATAAAATTTCCTAATAGAGCAAATAAAAATTATTGTTGCCAACTTACTCTCCTGAAGTGTATATTTGTCAAATCACAAACTTCACCCTATCACAGTTCAGATTAGAGAAATGAATAAAAATTAAACTAAAAACATACTGCAAGTCCAAATAGTACAAGGCACTGAAAAGCACTATTTGCCACATGCAGAATGAATCCACAGTGGCTGTGACCAACTACTACCCCGAAGTGTTTTGCAAAAGAAGCAGCTCATCCAATTTCTTGTAGGGAACTACCCACACAAATAAAGACCAACATATACACCCAATGCTAAGCAGTAATTTTAATGGCAGTGTGCATCTAAGAAACTGAAGGGCAAATAGGTGCAATTACTGAACAGTATTTTTTCTACTGGAGGCAGCAAGCAGAGCTTTTTCTTATTTCTGTATATTTTCACAAATATATGTATATAACCCCATCACTTCTGCAGGAAAATATTCCTGAAATAGAGGAGCAGAATAAGCTTCAATGGCCAAAGATGCTACACCAGTACAACTATACTAAAGGAATTTCTTAAGCAATTCTGCTGACTTTTGGAGGATAGGGAAATGTGCTCAGATTCAAAATATTTAATAACTTAAATCCAAAACCCCAGATGTAGAAATGGATGCAGGAAAAACTAGTATATTCTTTATACAGAACTGCACTAAGCAAGTGATGAGGCACTCCTAGCTTAACTTCCTGAACAGTCACAAAGTACAGCCTCAAGTACAGCATATAAAGGCTATGATCTTAGATATAATACAGGTACGAAAAATCATGGCAGTCAGGTGAAGTTCCCTATGACTGGAAAAAGGGAAATATAACCCCCATTTTCAAGAAGGGGAA
>JAOEHX010047533.1:6336-17556 GCA_025448015.1 Bolborhynchus lineola | reverse complement strand
AGTGGGAGGTGTCCCTGCCCATGGCAGGGGGGTTGGAACTGAATGATCTTAAGGTCCTTTCCAACCCTGACTATTCTATGATTCTGACATTCAAAAAACAAATTCATTTTTAAGATGGACCTTAAGGCACTTAGCTGTGCTTCTCTCAATGTTTTATTGAAGCCTTCAAGGTAACTAAAGATTAATTATTACTGAATAAATCACTATACTGATCTCTTCATACGTTCAAGACGCAGTTCCCACAAACAACTTCACATCAACCTAAAGCCATACTCCAGTGTAACAAAGAAACCTTCCCCACCTGCCCTCTTGTTCCACTGTGAATACTTGTGCAGTCCCCACTCAAGTCTGGCCGGTCAGAGAACTGATCCAGCTGAACATTAATCCAGAGGAGGAAAACAGACAGCTTTCAGCTTTATCAGTTTCCAAACTGGACTCTTATGTATAGCTTCAAGTTGACACAAAGGGGGCCATGGCTGTATGTTATCTATAGAAATGTGTCTCCAACCACCACTCATCCTCTCATTTTGAACTGCAGTTATGTTGCTACCTGCAGTTTGGTTGAGATGCTTGTGCACAAGTTTTATTTGTAATACAAAAGAGTTTTCCTAATCAATAATAAGACCACCACCACTGTCCCAAAAAAACAAACCACCAATCGACAAACAAAAAAGCCCCCACAAGCCAAACCAAAGCAACCAAAGTCATCTTGAGTTCCTGACCACCTCCAGTGCAGCCACAGCATGGATAAGGCTCTCCTCCAGACAGTTCTGGTGTGAACTCCTTATATCACTTCAAAAGATTTTGCCTGTTTTAGCAGGTTCTACAGACTCCTGATTCTCCCTGGTAACCACAGATGTTCCACAACCTTGGTTCCCAGTGAAGCCCTCCCTGCAATGATTGCTGCTGTAGTTCTTTAGGTCTAGGGTAGTAGATTAACACTATCAGCAAGCTTATACACAGCTGACCTGCTGCCTTAAAAGCCCCGCTGATGCTGTGATTTAGAAATTCTAGGATCTCCCTTGGTAAAACAGTCCTGACAGGTTCAGGAAAGTTATTTTCTCCACAATATTTTATTGATTTGGATATTTTATTGATTTGGAGGGCACATGGTGGGAAAGAACAAAACACACACACGCACTCCTCCACCCCCCTGCAACTCCACTGTAGGTAATAAAATATTCATGATGTTGCTTTTTCTGAGAGCTAATGGACAAGACATGTCTACTGAAAAAGTTTCATTACTGTCTCCAGGAAGGAGAAATAGATAGTCTTCTATAAAACTGAATGTAAGGTTAGCACAATACAATCACTTAATTCATATAAGAATAAACAAAGTATGAGTATTAGACAAACTGCTGCTTCTCCAAGAAAGAAGCATCACTTAATTTCATTCTAAGTACATGGGAATGACACTGGCAGGAGAAATCTGTATGACATAGTATGTTATATTGTGACACTTCAGCTTAAAACAAAATAAGTAAAAAGGCTGAAGAGCCAAAAAACTAACATAATACTCCAAAATGGAAGTTAGGACAACCCACAGATTACAGGTGGTTAAGTCAACAAATCAGATTCTATCGAAGAAATTCAACTCCGATATGAAATATAATAATTAATTGTCATAAGGCAATTTAGGTCAGCAAGCACATTTTTAATGGAAAATGTGCTTTTTAAGTAGCTAGTTTTAGAGGTAGACTAGAAATTATTCTAAGAACTTTAAATGAACCCACTTTATTTTTGCTGACATTTGGCACAAATTAGTTTGTAAAATTAACCATGCAATAGATCAAATAATACTAAATGGATGAAGAACTGGCTAATTGGCAGATGCGAACAATAAGTTCTTCACAGGAACTCAAACATACTGTACTACTTTTGGGATAGAGTTAATTCTCTTTCTAGTAGCTCTTATGGTGCTTTGGCTTTGTGCTAAAAACTGTGGATAACAGACTGATGATTTAGCTATTGCTGAAGAGTGCTTACACAGCACCAGAACCAGCGGGCTGGCGGTGCACAAGGAGCTGAGAGGCGACACAGCTGGGACAAGTGACCCCAGAGATATCCCACACCATGTGGCATCATGCTTATCTGTATATAAAGCTGGGGAAGAAGAAAGAAGAGAAGGTCATTCAGAGTGATGGTGTTTGTTTCCCCAAGTGACTGTTACATGTGGTGGACCAGCCCTGCTGTCCTGGAGATGGCTGAACACCCACCTTGCCCATGGGAAGTGGTGAATGAATTTCTTCCTTTGTTTGCACACTCAGCTTTTGCTTTACCTGTTAAACTGTCTTTACCTCAACCCACAAGTTTTCTCATTTTTAGCCTTCCAAGTCTACCAGTGAGCAAGTGGCTGTATGGGGGTTAGCTACCTGCTCAGTTAAAACCCTAACACATTTGCATTATTCAAGGCTTTACAGGGATGTCAGTGGCATTGACACCACTAAGTATTTTGAATAGTTGATTTAAAAGTAGAATTAATCACTACAAAAGGCATTTGTAAAGGAAACACAAGAAGACTGATAAATAAAGAGTAACACAGTTTAAATGACTGGTATCCTGATCTATTTCAATGAAATTGTGTGAACAAAAGTTGAAGGCAAAACAGGAGCACAAAGGCAGCATAACAGGGAAAGCACAGACTCCATATGAGGATCTGCAGGTTTGTGATACACAGGCCTATGGTCCAAATCAATGATTCCTCAAAGATTTTTGATTCAATGATTCCTCAGGCATTTTGTTGAGCTATCACAGAAAATCACACAGGGAAATAGCTAAAGAAATTCCTTTTCAGTGCATGGACTCTGCTTGTTTGGGTTTTTTTTTTAATACATTTAATATTTATAAAATCCCCAGAATTACCCTTTAAAGCAATAAGGACTCATTACTCAACTCGTAAGATTTCAAACTAAAAACACAAGTTCTATTGGCAGTATACTGCATATGAAATTCTTAAAATTCATACAACAGAATATAAATAATGAACAAAATACATAAACTTACAGGACTTTTATCTGTTCTCTGTCACACCAACCAGAAACACATTAATACTACAAGAACTGTAACAGACCTTTGAATTATGGCATTCACATCAAACCAGCTACCAACAGAAGCAAAGCATGCCTAATACTGGCTTATCTTCATCACTGGAATAATACCAAAATTCCTCCTGCTGTGCCCCTTCCCCCTCCCATGTTCCTCTTTCCTTCCTAATGCGAAGCAAGAAGAAACACATGACGGGCTTTGGTAAGACTAACTAATTAGCTGAGGATTTTTTGGTGCTTAGTGCATACTGGAATACCCCTGGATTTTAAAGAAATGAGAACAATCTAAATGGCTAGTCCAACAACTAGTAATTAAAGATACTCCAAACAGCACTGAAAAGAGTTATTCATAAAGCCTGTAATGAAAGTACAAGAAACCTATGCATTCTCAGCAATGATACAGACTTGCTGTGAAGGCATGATTATAATACATATAGCTTTTACAGAGTGAAGTACATATCCCAGATAATATGCTTTTTTCCATATGCAAAGCACTTGGTACAGATAAACTGAACCTGCCCAGCATTGCAGGGTAGCACTAGTAACACTCAATGTGGAAACTGAAGTAGGAGTGTGCTTGAAGGACATGCTAGCTAGCAGTGCTAAATAAGCTATGGAGTCCTTAGTCTGAAGCCCTTAGTCTGAATTTCAAACAAGCTCAGAAGCGCTTTACAGGTTGATTTAGGCATGGAACAAATGTAGCTGGAGCAAGAAACAAAATGGCTGAGGTCTCAGGAGTGCATTTCATTGATCCCTATCTAGGTTTTCCCATTTCTGATTTATTTCACTGTCTCCTGAATAATTGCAGACATTTAATTAAAAAATTTCATATGCAAAGCAATAAAATTAATTCAAAATGAATCCCAGCTGGGTCAGAGAAACAGCTTTACAGCTGACACAGTGTAAATTTCTTTGTAATCATCCTTTATTGCAGGGATAACCTGTAAATTAGAGTGCTGCAGTTGTCCACTGCCATCAGAGAGCTGTATATTCTGCACTCTGTAGTACCTTAGCACTGCCTTCTAGGTACTTCAGTCACTAACCAGGTTTCCCACTGGTGCTGGCAATATAGGAAGCCTGTTTTATACAGAGGGAATAGGGCAGTGGCTCAATGGCAATTGAAAATGACAAGGCGTGAATTCTACACAAATGGGGCCAACACATGAGAATGCAGCACACTGCTTAGAAAGCAGTACACACCGAGGTACAACTGCTGTTACTAGTACAAGGTGCAGATAACGTCTAGAAGCAGGACTCTGTATTTAAACAGTAAATTGGTGTAAGGCACACAAGATGGACATGTGTTTGCTGTACTTCTTTCTGAAGGTAAATTATTATAATAGAAAAATTATAGCTGAGATTATTTCTTTCTTAAACATGTTCCATGCCACATATCCTTAAGAAATCCCCAAACCTCTGACCATCATGTGGTAGTAAGTAACACCGCTTTCCTGCCTGTAAAGCTGATCAAATTCCTTCTTTTGCAGGTAATTCCGTAAGATAAAATTAAAAGCATAAGCTCTTTTCTAAATACTGACTGAGATTTATAGCTTATGCATGCCTTCCTAGATGCTGAACAGCATTAACAACAACTATTTGTTCAAAAATGCTTTCCCTGGCTGTGCATCCTTCAGCACAGCTTTTCCAAAGTGCAGTCAACATATCAGAAAACACACTGGGAGGTAATCCCAACTGTCCAAACTGTAGCCACCCATAATGCTCCTTGTGGCCACAAAGACAACCTGTGGCTTTCCAGTATCTACAACTCTTCATGGAAAAAGAAGCTTCTCTCAGAGGTTGCTTCCACACCTCCTTATTTATACATAAAATCTGACAGAAGCAATACAGTAAGAACAGATAATGGTGTTTCCCAGTAACTGGCTCTGTACTTTCAGTATCTTGGAACAAATACTTGCTCAGGCTCCTTTTAACACAGGCATTTTTTTTTCCTGGTGTACTGAAGCAGAAAAATACTTTCATAAGTAAATGGCAGCAACTAGTTATTACATTTTTATTTAAAAATATAAAAAGAGATGTTATTTATGTAGTAAATGTCAGTCAGGAAAAAAAGGCAAAACGTGCAAAATGAGATATGGCACAGCTATTGCATGCAGTACAAATGATGTTTAGCAGTATGCTTCCCAAGGCAACATGTATTAAAAAGGAAAGAGTATAACTGTAGTTTATGACTGAGCTGGGGGACCATTTTTGCTGGTTTTGTAAATATAAACTGAACTGGATAAATCAAAGGGTGTGGAACTAACAGACAGGACAGAAAAAAATAGAGGCAAAAAGTATTAACCCATATTTTGAAAAGAATAGGTGATAATAAAATCAGAAAAAAGAAGACTTGGAAAAGTCTCCAAAAGGTGACTAATACATGTTAGTTAGAAACTGTTCTATTTTATCAATTAATAAATATAATTAATAAATAACAGCAGATTAAATCAAGAAGAGAAAACATGCAAGTATTTACCTGCTTTGAGCATGGCACGTTGCTGTTATTTTTTTCCATGAAGGACCATTTCAAAATATTTGGCAAGGTCGGTGATTTCCACGTTGGCCATGGGTTGACAAACTTCCCATCCTTGCCTCGCTTTGATTTAGTGACATCCTCTTCCAATCTGTAGTCCAGCCTGAAGCTTTTCCTGGAGGTCCTGGAAGAATCACTGCCCCTGGAACCTCGACCCGAGTTCTGACGTTTCCTCACGGCTTCTTTAGGGTACTGGCTACATGCAGTCAGAAGCTGCTCTTCATCTGTTTTCTTATCCATATCTTTCTGCGGAGAGCTAAAATAAATTTCAAATTATTCAATATTTTCTTGGACTAACATCAATGTTCATCAGATTGAATGTTCTCAGACACGACAGAAACAAGCTTGCCCTTCTCAGTTTATGATCTACTGCAATTTTTCCTCAACAAAACATGCTTTAAACCAGTTGCTATTACACAAAAGACTTCAAAAACATGCTGTGGCAAGTAGACACGAGATTTCTTTGTAGTTCAGGCAGAATTTTCTTCCCCGGTATGCACAGCTTCAGATACTAGCACTATTATCTGCAAGAGTGAGGGGGGAGGGTTCCTTGATTTACATTTTGGAAGAATAGTAAATTCCTTCTGAAACTTATGACATTTAAGTGCCTGATGTAATATGATCCTGCAAACCTGCCCAAGAGACACTAGAACTATACAGTACCTTGGGATTTGCCTCTAGAATGACTTTGTTTTGCAGTAAGAGCAGCAGCCTCATGTGGCATTAATAACACATTACTTCTACCAGCAAGATGCACATGCATGCAGAGAAGTCGGAACACAAAAGATATTTGGTCCTATTTCCTATTTTGTCTAAAACAAAGAAAAAGCTTGTTGTAAGAATAGTAAAAGTAACTGTTTCAAACACAATTTTGATACACATTTAAGTGAACTCACTAGCAAAAGGCTTTGGAAAACTGGAACATCTCAAATAAATCACAGCTGCAATGTCTGCTCTTAATTCTAAATTCTATTGCAAAATATTTAAAAAAGTGAGAAAATGACTGAGAAAAGCTTATTCCTATAAAGTCACAATTCTGACACATTTCTTGGACAATTCTGAGTTCAGTAGTCAGCATCTCTTACTCCAAACTGCACTTAAGTGTCGTGGAGTTCAGGAATATGGAGAACTACTGATCTCATTATATGCAAAGTGAAAAACGCCAATTTCCCTATTTTATTTTAAAGTTGCTGCAGCAATGAAGTTGAAGCTGAACGTGTCAGTTTCCATTAAGGGTAAATATACTGTTCTGAGAGGTTTTGAATAAATAGGTTGCTATTTTAAAGAGTGATCAACTTTCTCATACTTACAAATTCTACCCGATAAAAACTATAAGATGACCAGTAAGGAACACACAGTGTGATAAACTGCTTAGGAGCAGGAACATTGTTAATAAGAAATTGCGAAATTTGTCTTGTGGAAAACCTGTCTACTATTTCATTAACTCAAATACTCAAACTGTATACCTATGAGAAGCACTGGGCTGAGGTACCAAAGGTCGGTCACTTGAACAACATTTTCATAGAACAGAATTATGCCCACAGTTCCCTTAGAAACTGCGTAACTCACCATTCCCCTCATAAGTTCATGATTACAAAGAAAATGAAGTATTCTGGCACCACAACACAACAGCTAAGGTTTTAGATACGTATAAAAAGTGTTATCAAATTGAACACAAATGCATTTACTGGTGAAGATCCAGCTTCAAATGCAGAGCATTGGTGTCAGTTGCAAAGATAGGACAATTAGTAAATACTGTGATGTTTTCTTTCCAAAAGAACCATTACTTTGCCATGCAGTAAAGATACAATATTAACACATTAAAATTCACTTCTGGTAAAGAAGGATGAGCAATATTCAGAAAACACTGCTGACATTTTTTTGGCCACAATCTGGTTTTAATGCAATTGCTTAAGTTTCCCTGTCGTTTCACTGAAATCACTCCAGTTATATATTTTCTATTCAGCAATAAGATACCACATCTGCATCATAATTCACTGTTTATACTCCCAGGCTTTTTTCTCTATTCCGCTAAAACACATTCACTAAACATTTACTGGAATGAGCCTTCAATGGAACAGCCACCCAGCTTGCTCTGTGCCATCTGAAGCAGATATATGGTAACAAAATGAATAAACACCACAAAAAGGCAGACAGAATACCCCCAAAATTCTAATAGATATTTTGACTGTTACTTTAGCTTAAGAAGGTTGGGACTTCTTCAGCATTCCTCAAAAGTATTTTCAATGCCAAGTCAGCTTATTAGTTTAGCAAAGCATGTAAACAGGGCATAAAACATCTACTCTGCTAGAAAGCATCAGGAAAAAAATCACAAAAGTTTAATCAGATAGGTGCTTAATTCCAGGAAATTCTTCTGCTAACATTTCAGATGTCTGATTTTTAAATATATGTAACTACTGTAATTATTGTTGCTATAAGACATTTTATATTAGAGACCAGAGTGCCTAAGGTTTTTATTTTTAAGCTTCTGTTTATCTATTCATTCATCGCTAAAATAGGTGAATTCTACTTTTGCTTAAATTTTCATATAAACCTTTGATCTTACTCTGAAAGTATAAACCTCTAGGGGAAGCAGGGATCAACTATGCTGATTAAACAAAGACAATGCCAGAGCATTTAAAGACACTGCAGGTATCTGTCTGCCAACATATTTTCCACATGATGCACATGCATTACTTTCATTAGTATTCCATAAGCAGCTGAAGGGATGAAAGACCTTAGTGCTCACAGAAAAAACCCAACCCTTTTACATGCATAAGGGACACATTTACAAACAATTAACTGATAAAGTATTCTTGATCAACTGTAGACTCTTTTGAAGCATCAATCTTGCCAGTTCATTTTTGTTTCATTTAAACTAGCAAAATATATCCTAGAATATTCATGGAATACAGTAAAAGAAATCTTATTTTTCTTACATAAAAAGTTAGATGATAATTTCTTGAAAGCCAGCAATGATTAGCTTAGAGTAAAACTCAACCACTTATGAACAGGGGACAGGAGCACCTCCCATATGAAGATAGGATGAGAAAATTGAGGCTGTTCAGCCTGGAGAAGAGAAGGCTGCATGGAGACCTCATAGAAACCTTCCAGGCCCTGAAGGGGGCCTAGAAGGATGCTGGGGAGGGACTCTTCATTAGGGACTGTAGTCAGAGGACAAGGAGTAACGGGTTCAAACTTAAACAGGAGAAGTTTAGATTGGATATGAGGAAGAAATTCTTTACTGCAAGGGTGGTGAGGCGCTGGAACGGGTTCCCCAAGGAAGTTGTGAATGCTCCATCCCTGGTGGTGTTCAAGGCCGGTTGGACAGAGCCTTGTGTGGCACGGTTTAGTGGGAGGTGTCCCTGCCCATGGCAGGGGGGTTGGAACTAGATGATTTTAAGGTCCTTTCCAACCCTAACTATTCTGATTCTATTAGTCCAAGCAGATTCTTACCCTTTTGCAAAAGAAAGCCTTGCTAGACAGGCGATTTCGCAGGTATATTTTAAACATTAGAAGATACACAATCAGAAATGAACTGATTTTTCATCTAGCTTCCCTGAATTCTTCCCCCCTTCAAATAATAGTTTGGCACTTGAGAAAAAATTAAGCATTGGATTACCAGTGAAATTACGAGTGATAGAGACACTGAAATCAGACTGGAGTAGAGCTGTGTTCACCCTGGATCAACAGTGGTCATGTGCTTGGTGAATATTTGTTACTGTAAGGTTCCACAATAAATCTTGTCTTTTCCAGACTTTCAAAGAGAGAAACTACTATTCTACTTAAAAGCATTAAACTGCTTTTTCAACAAATGGAATCCATCCTTCAGGATGAGGTTACTTACTCCCAAACAAGGGCAAGTGGTTCGCCACCACAAGTAAGAGGGGCTCAGGCAAGATGCAATCTAAGCACCCTCTCTGTGCTCAGAGATGCTTTACAGCTTCAATTGAATTCAGGAAAGGAAATGGAACAAGACAAACAGACTACTAATGGAGACCATTTTTCATGCCAAATCCAAAAGGCCAGAAGGTATGCTAGACGGAAGGGAAGAACACCACTGGCTGATGAATAGGATGAAGCCTAATGTGAACCAAAACAGAGCTCACATAACTGGTTTTCCAGCACCAAATACAAAGATGCCCCCAGTAATCCACAAAGCAAGAGAGAAGTTGTAGATCAGGCAAGAGGGAGCATGGAAAACCCATGTCTTACACCTGTAAACAGGATATAGCCTGCAGGACAACAGATTTGAGGTCAACTGTTTATTTTAGCATTGCTTACACAATTGAAAACTTGGATATAACTCTCTTGGCTTTCAGTCTTGTGTTTATTTTGGAAAATAATGAAAAGGTTAAACATTTTAGTACTTTCTGGAAAAGAAGGCTGGAAACACATGCATTAACATTACAATAAGCACCCTGGCATAAAAAATTCTGGTTTAAAATGGTCTTTCAACACAGCAAAGCTTCAAGCCAAATTATTTTCACTTTACTTGAAGACAAAATGCATCAGCATAAAATCTATTGTGCGAGTCTCCACCTTTTCCACCCAGTTTCCTGTAACATCTGCTACTCCATAACTGAAATGGAGCACACAGCCATGCATAGATATGCTGCTAACCATGAAGTCTGCCAGAACAGATTTATCCTTCTCTTCTACACAGAAATGTGGTCCTTATTTAACAAACCCATAAGCCAGAAAGTTTAAGGAAGAATTACTATGAAGCTATGGTTTACTGGAACCCATCAAAATCCACAAAACTTTATTCTTACCTTGCAAACATCCCATAGCTCTCCAAATATCCTTAATTTTCTCTACTTTTTAAGCCAGAGGTCTGGTTAATTTCTAATCACGACATCTCTGTACAGACTACATCCAGAAAGGGGCTGCACTACACATCACCTAAAAGGGACAGCACACAGATCCTCACAAACACGCATCACTGTAGCCTTACCAAAGCCAGAAACTGAGCTTTCTGCAAGCTACATGCTACTACACAACTCTGAAGTTTCTTTTAAACATACTTATTTTTTATGACTACAAAAAGCGCACTTTTTGGCTTGAAAACTGAGAAGGGAAGGGAGAAAGAGACCAGCTAAGAGGTATTTGCTCCAGCACACTCAACCATCAAACAACTGCCAGCAAAGTTTTGGCTGTGCTTTTATTTTTCCTTCAGGTCTGAAGTTGTCTGCTTTAATTAATGAACAGTTTAAGGCTGGAAAATTCTGAACACATTTAAACTTTTACTGTGCAGTACTTCAGGCTGTTCATTGTATCACTATACACTTAACAAAGCCAGAACCTGCGCTTGCTGCAAATTCATAGAATCATAGAATAGTTAGGGTTGGAAAGCATCTTAACATCACCCAGTTCCAACCCCCCTGCCATGGGCAGGGACACCCCCCACTAAACCGTGCCACCCAAAACTATGTCCAACCCGGCCTTGAACACCACCAGCAACGGAGCATTCACAACTTCCCTGGGCAACCCATTCCACTGCCTCACCACCCTTACAGTAAAGAATGTCTTCCTCATATCCAATATAAACTCCCCCTGTTGAAGCTTGAACCCATTACCCCTTGTCCTCTCACTACAGTCCCTAACGAAGAGTCCCTCCCCAGCATCCCTATAGGCCCCCTT
>JAOEHX010047532.1:30146-68960 GCA_025448015.1 Bolborhynchus lineola | reverse complement strand
CCCCCCCCCCCCAATCTCGTTAAGTTACAGTACCTAGTATGCATGCTAAGTATCCAAAAAGAGATGTTTTGATTTGGATACTCTATGGACTTATTAAGCTTTCTCCCTGTGTCATTGCTCAGTTATATATTGTATTGAAACTTGAAGACTAATAAGATGAAACTAAAAATTCTAACAGTATAAGTGAAAAACTTTTTTATATGCTTTGGTATTTCTCTGGGGTCTCCCTTTTTTTGTACACAACTCAGACAACTGCTTCTGCAGTCAGGTAAAGTGGACATTTCCCTCTTTAAAGATAAATGGCAGTTAGGGAAGAGAGCTACCAGAGTGTGTGGGCCTGTGGCAGTGGTGTGTGCTGGATCAGGACATGGCAGAGTTTTATTGTTTGTTTGATACGATGCTTCCCAGCTGTGATACACCTGCATTTTTCCCTGCATTATTACCTGCTTTTGGCACAAGAAGGATCGCCATTTGTAAACAACAGTGTCAGATTCTTCAGTTAACTTTCCACAGTAGAATTCAAGTCAGAGCAATAGCAATTCAAACCAGCAGGGCAAGACTTACATCCCCGTGTATTGTGGCTGTCAGTGAGAGATGATATCAGTAGTGCATTGCTGAAGGCACTCAGTGCCATGCAGGATCAGGATCTTTGAGCTTATTCAGCAAAGATGATGTAGAAATTGAGTCTTTTGAAAATATGACTCATTGTTTGCTCTGAAGTATTACCTAAAAAAAGTAGTAAAAACCTGAACCCTTGACAGCTGATAGATATTACAGTATTTTTCTAAGGGCATATTATAACCAAATGAAATAGAAACGTGGAACTTAATTTTAGTTCAGCTAGAGACAAGAGCTTTGAATGCTGAATTTTAGGGAAGTATTTATCATTGGTTCAGCAAATTTATGGAGGAGGTATGAGTTTAAAAAGGACTTCAATACGCAGGTGATGGTAAGCCAACTAAGATTTTAGGAATGAACATACTGATTCAGCAAATTATATTAGAAACTCCAAATTGCTAGGACAACTTACATAATTGCCATTAGCAATATGGTCAGGTTCTTTCCCAAAGAAATCTTTAACCTTTTGTTACCAGTGTTGTGAGTAACTTCTGGATTTGAAATGTTATACTTGGACAGTAAAGAATAACAGTTTAATAAACTGAGTCCTGGTATCAAAACAATCAGACTTTGACATATTTATGTCTGTTTATTGATTTTGAGTATAAATATTTACAGTACTGCTTTTCAGTTTGAAAGATAGATTTTAAATGTTACCAATGAATAAAATATCCTGCAGTGTGAAGTAATGATTGAAGATTATAATTCATATGTATTCTTTCTAAAGGGGTAGCTCAAGTGTTGAACAGGCTTGATGGGAAACCCTTTGATGATGCTGACCAGCGACTGTTTGAAGTAAGAGGCATTCAATTTTGTAGCAATAACCTACTACTTTTCAGCTGAATTTGGTATTTTTAGTTAATACTAATTCAGGCTACTCTAGGGAGGGGGGAAGAATACATTGTCTGCATTTGTGGTTTGACATTAATTTTCAGAACTCCTCACTTAATAAGGTTACATCCTAATTAAAACAAGTTTCTTGCATCTGATCTTTCTCATCTTGTGGAAGCCAGTGACTTGCCTACATTTTCAAGATAACCTTACCATGATTATTCCCAGTATTTCCACATGATTCCTTTTCATGATTAAGCCAGCATTCATCTTTGTGTCTGTATTATAACTGAATTATAATTGACTTTCTTTTATTTTTCTCTTTCGAATTTTAGGCTTTTGTTATTTTTTGTGGCCTGGGCATCAACAACACAATTATGTATGACCAAGTGAAGAAATCGTGGGCAAAACAGTCTGTGGCTCTTGATGTATGTACACACCTTACTGAAACCTTTTCTTGATCATAAGCATCACATGCAAAGGAACCTATTACTTCTGAATTTATTGCAGTTAGCATCATTTTATTCATATACCTCTCTGCATCTGAGTGTTATCTTATTAAGTTTGAAGGGAAATGTTCTCAGTATGCTTAGCTGTGGAACTAACTGCTTAAGTAATTTTGAACATGGATATTTCATTTGATGCCTATGTTTTTTACATTAGAGGGGTGGGACAGTGATGATAGAGAAGCTAGTTTCTTATAGGTATAAGTGTAGGAATGGATCCAAGCATTACATGTATTTTTTTGTCCATCAATACCTGAAAATTCCTTTGAATTTGACATTTTAGATAGCTTAGTGTTGTTTTTCTAATGCTGTAAAGTATAACATTCTGTCAACAGAACAAATTTGAAAATAGTGATTATTATCATAGTGTCTCTTAGTATCAAGAACAACATCTACTGAATCCTTATCAGATCTATGTCTGACCAGACTAAAGTCCAAACGGGATGGCTGGAAGCTCAGCAAGAGTTCTACTGTGTGCCAGGGCTAATACATAATGCAAAGTCCTGGCATTTTCCAACACATCACGTCTTTCCATAAAATACTTCTAGAATAGCTAAGTAGATGAAAAGCTTTCTCTTTTTTTTTTTTTACCTGTTGCCTTTAGTATGAATTTCTTTTCCTGTTTCTGCTGCCCACCACCATTCATGAAGAATGGAAATCGGCCACCTCCTATAGAATAAACTGAAATACAGAACATTTTTTAAGAAATAGTATTATTTGCTCTTCTGTAAGCGGATTCAACAGTAAAACACTATTCTTATCTACTGTGTTCTGTAGGCTTTAAACATAATCATATTAAAAATAATCTTGGTGAGAACAAAGCTTGTAGTTTTGAGGATAGCTTTACAAATCTACATTATTCCTGCTTAAGCAGTAACTAAGAATGGTTTGAATGAAACTTAAGATCTTTCAAAAAGCATTATGCAAAACTGATTAATCTTAAAAGATTCCTCTGATGAAAGGGCAATGTTGCTAAGATTTCAGTATTGTTTTATATTTCATATGTGATAAGGGAAGAGAACAATCTAGCTGTTCCTGACATGCACCCTTTAGCTGTAACTCTTTTGAGTTTATACAATACCCACCATTAAAATGAGAACCACAAAGCCAGCATTGGCCTGATTGAGATATGAATTTCTTGCTATTAAACCAAAAATCAAACCAAACTGGATTGCTATGAAGATGTCATAATTGTATAGTTTTATTTTGCTTTAGGGTTGGAGATATTTATCTATGTATCGGAGATCTACTCTGTAAAGCATATAAGCATGTTAAGGCTTTTTGAAGTCAATAGGACTATTTGTGTTAGTAAACATTCTTGACTTTTTTTTATTACCCATGTATATGTATTCACTTAGGAAGAAATGTTAAAAACTCTTCCTTTTATGACTTCTGCAAGATTCCTTATTCTTTGCATACCATAGTAATGAAATACTAGAAGCCCTCATGTGCCCCAGATATTTGTGCAATATGACACCTTAGAATGAATATTCCCCTGGCGAAAAAAAAACGGGCAATGCCAGATATTGCACTCAGGTACATAGTGATCACAGTTAACACAGAAGTTTGTTATTTACTATTAAAATCAATGAAATATGATTTTCTTGTTTTAAAATACAGCTTGTTTCTTTGGTCAAGAAAACATTTGTATAGCTTGAATGTAGATTACAGGTTTGATAAATAGTCATTGTGCTTCAGTAAAAAGTAATTCTTTCTATAAATGAGCAACAACTTGTGATAATATTTGTGTAAAGTGATTGAATATAGAGCAAAGTCCTGAGCAAAAGAATGGTATATGCTGAAGTACTGTGAAACCATTTTTCAGTAATAGAATAATAGTACTTGTGTATTTAGGTGGGATGGCAATGAGTGGCAGTTGAAATGGTGTTCATATTGGATGAAAAATAAATCAATTTGATATATACTGTAATAGGATTCTTATCCAGATACACACGTACTCTTTTTCATAGAGAATTTTCTGAAGTTTAACTAATAAATAGAAGACCAAAATGGAGATAAACGACGAGGAAAGGTTGCAGGTAGGATGCCATGTGGGCATGAAGTAGGATTGCTCAAAGCCAGGCTGAATAGTATTTTATATATTAAGGAGACAAAATTCATGAATGCTTTAAAGATTACAATAATCAATGTTAAGGAAGACTAGAGGTCTAGAGGGATATAATGAATGCAGGTAAAGGAGAAGCTTGACAAGAATTTCAGTATAAAGTGTTATCTGTCATAGTAGAAAACATAATTTAACTAATCTTACAGATTTCTGAGAGAAGCTGCAATACAGTTGGACAGAAAAATAGATACTGTTAGAGGAAAGACATGATGTATAGTTACAGAAAGTAAAACATGGGACAAAACATGAATTGGTGTTTGTTATTGTTATTTATTCTTTCATAGTGCAGGAATGATTTCCTGTTACTGTAAAAGATGACACCTGTAAAATTGATATGAGTAAACATATCTTGGGACTTATTGCCACGAGGTACTGCAAGCCCAGGGCATTTGAGATAGGTTTAGGTATTTATATGAGTAACAGAGACATTCACAGATGAAAACAATTTCAAAATGAGAAATATATATCAAAGCTTTAGCACAGAAGTAGGTAGGGTGTTTGTGTGGTGAGAAGGACCTGTACTTGCTAGGAGTGCTCTGGCTCTGTGAGCTCCCTCAAGGACAAGAGCCTCATCCCCTACACACAGTCAGACCTTGGTTGGTCCAGTTCACAGGATGGCCCTTGCACCTTCTGGAGTGTTGTTCAATGTTATTATTGCCGCATAGGAATATTACGTATTCCATGTAAATGAGTGCATGCTTACAGGTAATAAGAGGAGGTGTGCAATACTTTGTGCATTTTATTTGATGCTTTCGTCTCCACAATGGTACTGAAAAGCATGTCAGGCATAACATAGAGGTGCTAATTTGCTTGCAGTGATGCATCACTAGCAAAGGCATAAGGCTTTACAGTATGGCAAAAAGCATTATTTAAAGTCTGTAAATCTACTATTATTTTTACATTAAATTCTTTTAATTGTAGGACAGGAGAACAATGTAGGAATGCTTATAATGTTAAACTGTTTACTGTCCATGTTGCCCTATAAAATTCGCTGCAACATAAATGCCAAATGTATACCTGATAACCTGCAATTAGTTATTATATGCTGACATTCAGAACTGAATTACCATGCACAAATATTAAGTAAATTTGTTTTAAACATCATTGATTAGGCCGCAGTATGGAGCCCTATTATTTCTACTTCTCAAGCTTACAAAAATTTGATTTTCTCTTTTGTTCTGGGGCAGGTGTTATCTTATCATGCAACATGTTCGAAGGCAGAAGTTGATAAATTTAAGGTAAGGATTCAAGTTTTTAGTTATTTCTGAAAATAGTAAAGTAAAATGGATGTAGATTAGCTGAGAAAAAAGTTTTTGTCAAAAGTGGGAAATCATAACTAACTTTAATTTATAAAGGATGTATTATACTTTAAGCTGTTAGGCAACAAAGGTGGAAAAAGTTTTTCAAAGGGTGAAGAGCTGCAGTAATAGGTGCACTGCAGCAATATACCATTGTTCCAGCACCAGCTGCTGGAACTGCACATCAGTGTGGGTTTGGTGGCCTCCTCAGCAGGAACTTCTACAGGAAAGTCACAATGGGAGGTGAAGAAGACACTAGAGAAAATGAGAGAAACATGCTTGTAGTGTGGAAGCTGTCCTGTGTTTACTTAAAAAGCAGAGAATTCACTATCAAGATTGTGCATAGGCTTAGAAGGCTGAATGTGATGGTGAGAATTCCTCTTCTGACTCCTGTAAGCATGGGCAGAACTGTAAAGTGATGTGTGCAGAATATAGAATTATAGAATAGTTATGGTTGGAGAGGATTTTAAGATCATCCAGTTCCAACCCCTCTGCCATGGGCAGGGACACCTCCCACTAAACCATGCCACCCAAGGCTCTGTCCAACCTGGCCTTCAACACCACCAGAGATATAGCATTGCTGGGGACCAATAATGATGTGTTCACACTGAATCCTGCCTTCCCAAAGGGTAGAGAGTAGGAGGAACTGTGACCTTGCCCTTTCACCTCTGCCAGCACTCCAGCACAGCCTTTGTTTGTCCTTGTCTGGTTGAGGAAAACTTGGTGTCACTTTACTTGGCTATGAGGAGTCAGCGTTGAGAGCACCTCAAAGCTGTTTGAGAAGCTTTTGTGGTGGGTGGGCATCAGGGTTGGTTTCTTTTATGCAAAGTGCCTTGGATACTGGGAAGGAGATCAGGGCTGTTGTGACCCCATACTGCTGGCATTCCCTGCTGTGGCTCCTTGTCACCTATCTGGCTGAAAAATTGCTGTTTATTTTGACGCTTGGCTGGCTGGCTGGCTGCAACCTGATCTGCACACCATGCAGATGGTTGTGGTTGAATGGGAAAGCCTTGGGTGACTTAGCAGATCTGATACTGATGAGTTATGTGAGCTGAGGAAGGGCAGCTATTGCTAGTTAGTTATTAGTTGGTAGATTATTGCCTAAACACTGGCTGTGCCTATCACCAGGTAGTGATGCAGAGTTCTAAGGGTGTAATACATTGTCTCCCTCTTGTCGTCATTGGTGCAGTTACCCACCCTTTTGTAAGATGAAGAATAGATAACTGACTTATTGGTGCAGCCATACATCCTTGAAGATTATTACAACGCTGTAGCCAGCAGAAAATACTTTTGTGTGCTTAATAAGTTATATTTTATGCTGGGCAAAAACCACTGAACACTGTGTGAGAAAGCGGGGAAAGAAAAGCATAAAAGATCATATATAATTTTTTTTAAAGTTTGGGTTTGTTGTTTTCTGGGTGTGTTTGGTGGTGTGTTGTTGTTGCTTGGTTTGATTGTTTGTGGGGTTTTTTTTTGTTTACCTTAGAATAAGCACCTGTAATACAGCTTCTATGATTGTCAGGATTCAACCAATATTTTTCTGCATATCAGAGGGCTGTACTTCTTGGTTACTTTCAGCCCTTGGAAGATAATTCTCCATCATGGTCTGTGGAGTTGAAATAAGAGCCTGCTATGTTACTCTTTGGACCTAGATACTGGTGTGATGAGGAGCTATTCTACTTGTTTTCCCAGGTGTTTTTAGTAATAGATTTGTTGGTCTCCAAGTAGGGAATGTCGTCTTGTTATTCTGAAGGCATGTAACTCTCCATTTAATGGTTAATGACAAGGTAAAGGGAAATGAAAAGCATTTATTCATTAGTAACCCTGATAGATGTAATTTTATATAGAAGATAAATGAGCAAATGAGGAATAAACCCAATCTATCCTTAAACTAAGCTGAGAGACTTTTTAAAGAAAAAGTTTTCCCTTATTATCCAGTTGACTCTCTTTCAGTTCCTGACAAAATGAGTGCCAGGTAGTCTTTGTTAGTGCTTTACACCACTGGTTGTAAACAAAATAAACCCCAACAAAAACAGAGGGAGGACCAGTGTGTCTTGTGGGCCTGCGGCAGAGAGCTCATCCCCAGAGAGGGCCATCCATCTGTGGGATAAAATTGCTTCTGTCTCACCCCTCACAGAGCTCTGGCAGCCAGTCTCCCTGCCAAGGTCTCCTGGGGCATCCTACCCTGAAATCACTGCTCTTTTCTCTGTTTGTTATATTGTTATATTTTGTATAACCCCTTTGTTATATTAGGGTCATCGTCTAGACTTGACTGGCTAATAAACAATTCCTCCCTCTGGGGGTGTTTGGGGCTAAACCTGTCCCCTCTCCTTTTGGTGATTTATTGGCAGATATCTGAGGAAATGTCTGTTACAATTTGCCCGTTGTTCTGGTTCAGTCAGAATAGTAACAGACTCACATGACAGAAACATCTAAATGAGAGTAATGCCAGTAGTTCACTACTGTCTCTTGACTGACACAGGACCTAATGGTAGTTAATGACTTTGGAGTGACAGTACATTTGAGTTGATATCTTTTCAACATACTACCCCAAACATTTTGTTTACTGGACCCCAGCAGCATGGGAATAATCACATATTCTTCTTTTTTTTTTTTTTCCAAGTTGTTTATTTCCTTCTTTGTCATATTATGCCTTTAGAATATTAATATAATTCTCATCTATTCATTTTTATTTGCCTAAGATATAAAGAGTATTCTGATGCAAAGTAAAAAATTGCAAGTGTACTTGAAGTTTATTTTTCCTCTGGCTGTTACCTGTGAATTGTTTTACTGCGTTACAGAAAGCATGGCAAGACTAGTTCAAGTTGATTTTTTTACTTTAAATTTTGTCTGTAATTTCCTACTGTTATTGAGTAAGTTCACAAATTCACAAATATACCTGGTGTCTTTTTAAGTATTAAACATAATAACTGTGAGAAAGTTCTCAAAATAAATGATATTTATGTTCCTATTAATTCTGCTTAAGAATTTCTGGAAAAAAAACCCTCACCTTAACAAGAAACCCTTAAGAAATTAATACCTTTCTTCAGATGTTGGGATGGGAAAAAGTGCAGAGCACCAGTGGTTGTGGAGCTCAAAAAAAGGGAAGTTCACAGTATGGAGTAGTGAAACATGAGTGTATGATAATGAACCATGTCATGCAATTGGCCTATTCCATCTCTGCTTTCTACAACTGTCTAAAACCAAAGCAGCAACATAAATTCAAGTTGAATGGTGATTTTGCACATTTTTTAAGGGATCCCACTTCTAGTGGTACTAGAATATAGCTTTCATGAATGAAAATCTGAAAGCCATGTTTAAAAATACTTGTATGATTAGAAATCTTTCTATTAGTGACTGGATGGGGTTTTTTCTCAGAAAACAATTCAATTATGTGAATTACTGTAAAAGTTCATGTGGCTAGTCCTTATCATTATTTGCATTAAAGCTTTTGGTATTCATTAGCACTTAGGGTAGCAGGCACACATTTACCAGGAGGCCAGTGCCAGCAGAAATAATGCAAGACTATGACACAGTGTAGGCAGGTGCTGCTCTGCTGACCTGGCTGCAGCCACCCATTTGGTTCACTGCCTGTGAAAGGGGGAATGGAAAATTCATGCCCTTAACCCCATAAGTTTATTTTAGTGGTCAGAGAGGGGGCTTAGCCTTGGGTTAGACACAAGTGGAACTGCAGAGATCTGGATTCAGACCCTGAACAAATTGCTTTGTCTCTGTAGCTGATGATCTGGCCCTGGGAGGGTAATATGAAGATTGCCATTGATTGCATCAGGATGGTGCTCTCTTCAGCTTTGGCATTTTGTAAAATTGCATAGTCATGATACCTCTGCCACCTTCCATCTGTTTAGTCATGGCAGTCAGTATTGCATTTTCTGATAGAGCAACATCTCTGGAAAAGTGTGAGTTTAAGATCCAGTCCTCTCTTTATGCCAGTTGAAAATGTAGGTTAAATGAAAACTTGAGTTGTCACACAGTGCAAAATGGGTCCTTT
Organism: Bolborhynchus lineola; assembly: GCA_025448015.1. Lineage (NCBI taxonomy): Eukaryota > Metazoa > Chordata > Aves > Psittaciformes > Psittacidae > Bolborhynchus > Bolborhynchus lineola. The sequence goes on along the minus strand of JAOEHX010047532.1, from coordinate 59,573 downwards.
CTCCTGAAAATGGCTAGGTTTTAAAATGGGGAAAAACATAGAAGCTTTGTTGATAGAGTTTAAATAACAGACAATTAAATTGGAATTAATTATTAATCAGAATTAATTGTGGATCGGCTACCATTATTCCTTCATTTGGGATATGCACTGTACTGCCAGGATCTAGGAAAGAAGATGTGACTTTTGTGGATGATTTATAGGATTAAAACAACAGAAACAAAACCATACAATCTCTAGTAAATACTGTACTTAGACTCTGTTGCTGGATTATTTTACATTTATTTGCTGCTAAATATTTTTCAACTTTTATTTTTTAAAATTTAGATTACAATGGCTTAAAAAAATTTGTCTCTGATTTACTGCTAAGTTCATATAAGCTGCATAATATTTGTTAGGTTTTCTGATACGTGCTGCATCACTGTGAAAGATGAATTTCTGATATCATTGCTCTAGATATAGGGAGAAAAATTAAACTTTACTTTCCATGCGCATTTGCAAGTAAAACAACAAAAAAATCCATCTTGAGTGCAAACATTTCTTTCTTACCTGAGAATGTCTCCCTTAAGCCTTGAGCCTGATTAATCACAGTGCTTCTTGCTTGCATCTATGTTACCTACACTAAATTCAAACTCAGTTTTGGCAAGATAAGATGAAGTAATGCGCCAATGAATCATACGTATATCAATATTCAGTTGTGGGGGATTTTTTAAGTTAGAAATAGGTATGATTTTAAAAACTGTGGCAGTGTAGTTCTCTCTTGTATTTTTGACATAAATGACAACTCCATTATTTCCATTGTGTACTAGCACAAGTGTTTAGCTAGAAGCATTTGTTTATTGGAATAGAAAAACGCAAGGCTACTGAAGTCTGTTTAATCCAAGATTGATGCTATCCTATAGCATTGTCCTGTACTGCCATGTTTCTTCTCATAGAAATGCAAGCTCTGCAAGCCTAAAAATAGTTGTCTTATAGGCAAATATAGAAAGCCAAGATAGAATTGTGTCCAGGACAGGATATTTATAGCAGGAGTTACAGACTTGAGACAGCAATGAGCAAGTCCTGTGACTTAGCAAGCTGTCCCACAAACACTTCACTTTTAAATTTAACTAACATTGTATCCAAAGAGAATATGTAAACACTGTCCTATTATGGGTAATATACAAGAAGCTATTTTAAAAAGCTAACGTAATTGTGCAGCTGTGAATGGTATAAGCCATATCAATATTTAATGACTATGATGCATTATTTATAGCCCTGTGAGAGATTCCCTTTTTTAGGTCAAACAGCACACGGGAGAGCCACACAACAGAAAATAATGCATCACCTGCTTTACCGAATCTTTGATTCAAAATGTAGTGTGAATAACAATTCCTCTATTTCTCAATTCCATAGCCTGAGGTATGGCTAGTTAAGATCTACTCCAACATAGGGAGGCTTCTGTGTGTCTCTTAAAAACTCAGGCATTTATAATAAATAATGACGGAAAGAGTTGAACCAAAAAAGGAAACAGCTTTTAGGACTGCTGTATACAGCAGTGTAAACAGCTGAATCCATGAAAGATGGTGATCTAAGTGAATTTGATACTTGGAGTGAGTTACATGTATGATATAAAACGAATTTGTTATTCATGTTTCCTGCTGTTACAATTTTATACTCACTTTTAAATGCATAAGGGTGGGCAGCACAATGAAAAATTGAATTTTATATATTAATTTTATCTCCAATCTCTGTGGAGATTGGGAGAGCATTCCTAGGCTGTGTCATTCTTAGTTGTGATGCCCTCTTTCAATTTAGAACTATTTTTTTTACTTTTATATTCTGGTAATCAAATAATTTATAGTGGTTTATATATAGTTATATACAGTCTTCCTCAGTAATTAGATTTCAGAAAGGCAAGCTGGTTTGGACCACTTGTGGAATATCTCCATTTAAATAAACATAGCTAGAAGATGACTTTTTATGCATTGATGACACTGCTGTTTCGATCTGTCTGGTAACATGGGTTTACCAAGGACCGAAGGCACCTAATCACACTGCAGTCAGTATTGCAAGCCATGGTCCCAGACATGCATACTGTGAAACACGTACAGGTCTTTAGAGATCTACAGTTCTATGTAACTGCATGAAGTTGTTCATGTGCTTAAGGATTTTTCAGATTGTCCTCCATGGTGAGTCACAGACTCCTGGACACCTCTGGCTGTTGCAGGAGGGTCTGTGCTGGCACTGAGCTTTTCCACAGTGCTACTCCAGTTGCTCAAGTTCCACTGAAAGTAGAAACAATGGGAAAATTTGGAGGAACCTCGAGGGTAAGCAGGGCTTAAGTGTTAATATTGAGCTGTGTTCCCTTTAGAGAAATGCACGTGTTCGTAAGACGTAAAACAGTTTATTTTCTCTGCTTTTCCACGTGCACTGTCCACAAAAGACCTAAAGCAGTGTTTCATAATTCATGAAACTGAGGTCTTTATTGTGTTACATTATTTCATACACTCTTACATGTGCCTATGTCTTCAGTTGTCATGGAAACAAGAAGTCAGGAGCACACTGCATACACATTGGAAATTGTTAAAAATAATAAATAATGATTAGAAATAAAATACTGTGGGTTTTATGCTAGTTTCTGAAGTGCAAGGCTGTCATCTGTTGACATCAGGCTAGTGCTCTGTAGTTCGAAGATATATATAAACTAAAATATTTTTTGTAATTTCAGTGAAGAAGGAATGGCATGGAGAAGAGTAGGGAAAGATTGTTCATGGTCTTTTCTCATGCTGTGTTTAAGTTTAGAGGCATCAAATGAAATTATCAGAGAGTACATATTTAAATCTGACCGAAGGTTTCAGCAAACATGTAGTTAACCTATGTGGCCTGCCACGTTAGATCTTAGTGAGTTTAAAATGGTGAATTAACAGAAGGAAAAAGCAAAAGAGGACTGTTGTTTGAGGACAGTAATCTCTACCTTAGGAATTCTTAGAAGTGCAGCTCGCTGTACCCAAGAGGAGTGCACCAAGGAGGTATGTTTTCTCAGTTCAAATAGTCTTCCTTGCTCTTGGTCACTCTCAAACTAAGGTAAAGGGCTTAGAAGGACCTTTGGTCTGGCACGATAGAACTATTCTTGCCTTTTTAATCAGTGTCTTCCAACAGCACTGCTCGGGAAAAATAGGAGACTACATTCTTTGCATCAGTTTTATAAGCCCGAAAAGCAACCATGCCTTTCCTGCTTAAAATGAAGAAAAATGTGACTTGATCATTGCTGTCATAAATCTCAGAAATTGCAGATAGCAGGGTTTGATGAAAACTCCTGAGTTTGCTGAATTGTTTGCTTTATTATGAGCTGTTTCTTTTCCTTTCTCAACCGCCTGCTCCTAGAAGCATTTCTGGGTAGTCCTGCTAAGCTGTTTTTCAGCTCCTTGTCTCAGTGCTGGGACCTGTGATTCTCAGGTGCACTTCTAATACAATAGCCCTCCTCATAGAGTTATTATTACTGTCATGAAACCTGTTCCACTGTGATAGGTTTTTTTGAGAATAAGGCATATAAGAGAGCAATATGAAAGTTCATGGAAGAAGTGAGGGTTTTTTGCTTTAATTTCCTCTACGAGGCATTTTGTCATAAATAAACTGGGATGACTTCAGTGTGTCAGAAGCATGAGAAGCACCTGTTCATGAATTGCTTCTGGAGATGTCATACTAGACTAGTGTCATGTTATAGTGCCTACCCTAATTCCAGGGATAGTTAATAGAAAAAGCTAATGGGAATTCTGAATTTGCTTTCCAAAAAATTTAAATGTTCAGTTTTATTTAAATTTCAGCATTTGAATTTACTGGCTTCATAGTTGATCAAGATGAGATTAAATTGCTGCAAAAGGTCGCTGAAAGAATTCCTCTTGTAATTCTAAAATTACCACATTCATTATTTCCAAGTGAAAATATGGAGCTCCCAGAGTAAAATGTTCCCTTCCCTCCAGGAAGATGAAATATGAATCTTCCAGAATGTGGTGGAAGGAGAGTTCAGTGAGAGATTTAATCTGGTGAGGTTCAGGCACTGAGAAGCAATCTGAAGAAGCCAGCTCTCTTTGTTGGCTACAGTGGAGTAAAGGAAGGCTATAGCAATCATGAGGAGTACATCCACCTCATGTGCCCACTGTAGCCTAACTAGGCAAGTTCCTTGCCTTCATCTTGTCATATCATATGGGCAGGGCAGGGCACTCCTTTGTGATTTGGTTTCCCATCTACAAAGAGGGGATACAAACATTCAAACACCTCCGTGAAAGATTCCAGCATTTCGGCTTTCTGACTCCAAAAGATTTGTATGATGCAGCTGTGTTGCATTTGTATGATAAGGCTGCATGAAACCATTTTATTTTGTAGTGTAGGAGATAAGTAAATCTTGTTTCAAAAAAAATCTTTCTCTTGAGGATCTCTATGTGATTTGAGAGAGTTAAGGCAAAATAAAGAAAGGTATGGCCTAGAAGCTAGACAAAGCCCACAGTTTAATCATATATCCATGCTCAGACATTTTTTTTTCTGTTTATTCATGAGTTTAGCAGAGGTCAATAAATTAACGTTTTAAAGGGGTACTCTTATTTAGCAAGGAATAGTTTCTGGTCTGTGGATTACGTCAAAGCAAGAGCATAATGTGTATGTCAAGAATTAATTTCGTGTGGATATTTTTTTAATATGGAAAAGCAAAATATATTTATTCTTCAGTGTTTATGCTATAACAGAAGAATTTCTGAGTATGTTTACACTCTAGGCTATAAAGAAGGGAGATTAAGGGTTAGGAGTTAAAAAAAAGTAAAAATCAACATTGATATTCTGACTCCAGAGCAAAGACACACAGTAACTAGAAATGTTAAATAATAAATGACTACTTCTAAGATCAGCTACTTCATAGCTAGGCTAAAGCTTAAATCTCCTTGTTAAATACCTTAACAAGTAATAAACTTCAAGCACTGAAAAGAATAGCAAATTAAAATCCCATGCATGGTCAAAACTGGTGTTTCTGTTATTTTTTTAAAAAAATCCTTCTTCTGTGAAGCTGAAATAGATTTAAATTTTAAGAATTTCTCATTTTTTATTTATTTTTCAGCACTAAAACAACAGTCTAAGTAGCTTTAAACATTACTGAGTTATTGCTTTTAATAGTGGCTGGTTTTCAGTTTTGTTGTAATTATGCACACTAATACAGTGGTACATCAACAACAGAAAATTTCAGCAGAGGAGCAAGAAAACAATTATGGTTACTAATTTACCCATACTCTAAAAAGCGTGCTGCTCCTTTGCTCCTCTCTAATACTGGATTTTGTTATTTACATGGGAAGTTTTGTATTTTTTTCCATCTGCTTTTATGTCCAAACCCACAATTACTTTGGGAGAATGCTTAGAAAAAGAAATTGGAAATAGCAATTGTTGGAGACAGAGCACTGCTCACAAGTGAAGGTAAAATGATTTATTATCCAACAGACCTGTTGTCTGTCCTTCAATCTGATCAGTCATTGTACTCCACGAGAATCTCTTGTCAGCTGGAAAGCACTGAGGAGTAAATACAGTTCAACATTGCTGTGCTATTTAGCCAACAACCACGCAAAAAGTGATAAGGCATAGAATGCATTTAAAATGTCATGCAAGCCTGAGGAATATCTAATGAATGATATAAAAAAGGAATCGACTCTTGTCAGATGATAAAGTAGTTTGTTTCAGTCAATGACAGGCTTGGGAATTTATGTTTGAAAAGGTTTCCAAAGAGGAAGAAAAGTCTACCTTGCAAAGACTTGTGCACTTAAATTTGACCAGAATAACTTAAAAAATTGGGCTACTTCAGTGAATGATGGTCCTCTAGCAGTTCTTCACTGTGGGTTTATCATGGCTCTTTTGCCGTCAGTAAGGAACAAATTATTCCCTGCACAGGTGATGGAAATCCCTGTGACTAGCCCTGTATATGATAACTCACTCTTCTGAGACCTGCATGGCTCAGTAAGACCTCTGTGCTCTTTGTTTTAACTAATGGAAGAAAGAATTCTTCAAAGAAATCAAAAAGAATGGCATAATATTTCACATTTTAAATTATTCTTTGTCTGTGCTTGGATTCCTTTTGTAGTGCCAGCGGGCTGACAGCTGTAACTGGGAATTTTCTGCTTAAAAAATATCAAGGTTTTGGATTTTTTTTTTTTTTTTTAAAAAAAAAAAGCTTTCTTTTGATATAATTTTTCTATGGAATTACCTATAATTGGCATTAATATCAATTGTAATTTTAAAATTAAACAAGTTCCTTTGTAGTTGTACTGATTTTTTTAAACCAGGGAAAGAAAATATGGTTTTCTCTAGCTTATACCCTACAGAAGGAAAAAAAATACTTTTCTTTGGTTATTTCTGCCTCTATACAGTGTTCTAGCTGTAAACAGTTGGTTGTCATAAATGTTTACTGGTGTTGATTGAAAATTATTAATAGCAGTATATCTATAGGTGGGTTTGCGGGCTGTTTTTTACAAAATATTTTACAAAAGGAAAGGTAAACGTTCCCCACAGGAAGAAGGCAGTGTCCTTTACAGGTTTTTGACATTGCCAAGGAGTTTAATATTAGAGCCAGAACCTTTTCATAACTCAAACTCCCGAAATTATAGAATGGGAAGTAGATGAGAAATGTTTTGGCCACTAGGTGCCATCCTTGCTCCACTGAAAGGCTGATCGCCCGGCAGCGTTTCTACTAAACTGTAAAATCCTGAAATAGGTAATCCCAGTGTAATTTCACATCATCGTAACGTTTGTGTATGTGCATGTAGTAGAATATGTTAGCAGCGCAGGCATGTGTCCTGCTTGGGTGAGTCACCCAAGCACCTTGCGAGAAGTATCTTCATGGGTTCAGCCATGTCACATCCACCGTCTCAGATCTAGCTAGTTCTGGGGTGTTTTTGCAGTCTTCCATCAGCTGGTAAGAATGGAGCTGTGCTGAGAGACCTGTTCCCACACAGGAGTGTGATGGACCATGTTCCTGTGCACTATTAACTTAGGCTGTGGGATTATTTGAAGGAAAGAATTACATGGATGCACGCTTGCTTTCTAGATCAGTTCACATATGGGGTGTGTGGGCCTGTGTCATCCAACCAAAACTTTATCTAGCATACATAAAAAAATATTTGTGATTATAATGTTCTACAGGTTATTTATTATGCTGTTTTGTCATCTGATCGGGGGAGGGATTCATCTATTATTTCAGCCTCAAAAGTCTCTTTTAGCCTAGGCAAAACCCCAGGCAGAGTAAATGCAATTTCTAACAGATAAATCCTGTCAGTAGTTCTCCAGTTCTGCATTTTCAGTCTTCCAAATTTAAAGTCTAAGCACTTCAAATGTAAAAGAAATGGACTTTATCAATTCTTTTTCTTTCTGCAACGGTATAGAAAATGTGCAGCTTGTAGCCCAGGCAAAACCAGGAAACTGAATATTTTATGAGTTCATTTCTGTGAAGTGTGCTTGTGCTTTGCAATAAGCTACACCCAGCTCTGAACACTCAGAGAAGCTAAAACCATAGAGCTCAGCATTTCTCAGCACCTTTGTGATCCCCCTCCTCATGGAGCATCCTGTTCAGCGCCCTTAAATGTAGCTCAACTGACCTTGCTTTCTGTGATGCCATGCAACAGTGTGTGTTTTGTCCCAGGCATACCACAGACCTATAGGCAGACACAAAAAGAACCACACCCCAAAACAACAAAAAGATGTTTCTATTTATGGCCTTCCTAAACTCTACTGTTAAACTGACTCCAGGTATCTCCTTGTATTAGCAGCACTTTCTCTGAAGGAGACCTGTTGCTGTGGCCATTGGCAAGGAAAAGTTATAAGTGGCATAATCAGAACAATAGCAAAATCATGCCAAGTTGTGGCAAGACGTGGTCTGTGGGTAGTGCCTGCCCTAGGGTCGCATGGTAGCAACCCAGGGAAGACACTGGTGAGCTGCATTCTGTGTGGCACCCCAACAGTGTCCCATATCCAGCTCCTTGCTTGGTTCATTTCTCACTTGTCTGAACACTGACTGCCTCTCTGAGTCGATGGTGACAGAGGTATTTGTGCACCACACAGCTTTGTGCCAGGCATGGACAATCCTCAGTGTCCCTAAAATGGAGTCACCAGAGAGACCGCTGAGATTCATGCTTCCTCAGCTGATGCTGCAGCCCCTCTGCATCACTGTCTAAGCATAGGATAAGAGGTTCTATTCAGAACATTGATTTGGCAGATGCAAAGTATCCAAGAGAAAAGGAACAGTTATAAGTCAAATATCATAAGAGTATTTTCCCAGAGATCAGTTAATGTGTATTATAAGCTAATTAAGAATCTTACAAATGACAAGAAAAGTATTTATGGCTGTGTTGCAACCCTTCACTGAGTTGCAGCCTTTCACTTCAAAATAACAATAAATGAAAGCAACTATTGTTTAAACAAAAATTATAAAGCTAGTAAGATGTAGGTAGTGAGTAAAGAGCTAAATAAATAAGACTTAAGTGCCTATCATTTGGTTTTGTTGAAAGAGGGGGATCTGTAAATTTTATCTTTTGTCAGAAAATACAGGTGGTTAGGCTGTGAGCTGTGCAGCTCTGTGGGTTGGGTGCTTGGGCTTTGTCTGTGTGCTCTGTGGGATGAAAGGTGCTGTGGAGGATGTACGTTCTGAGTGGGGAGAAGTGCTGGGCTCTGTGTTCACAGTCTGCTCTGCCTTGCACAGGATAACCCTTTTGGCTTCTTAAACTGTAGCAAGATGAAGCTCTGGTTTTTTTTTTTGAGAATGCACTTTTGGGCAGTCTGATTGCTCCTACGGAGCGATTGATGAATTCAGAGTAGGATAAATGGTTTTATTTTAAATCTGCAATCAGAACTTAATGAAAACAAAGGAGAAAAAGACAAAGATAAACCATGTTTTAAGGATAATGTTATGTTCTCTAGCTTTTCTGTAAATGCACGTTGCAAGTTTGAAGGTGGTTTTAATATTATATATTGTCTCCCTGACAGTGCTGCGCTATAGCTGTCACTCTTGCAGATCTGAAATAGGACTTTCCCCCCAGTGGAGCAGTAGCCCACTCATATATTTGCATAACTTTCACCACCAGTCACTGAATTGCCAGCCTGATTTGTTGCAGGTGCTCAGACAGAAAGTTTTGGTGGCCAGCAGGGTCACCATTGCTGTCTGTGCGCTCCTGCAGCACTGCCGTGGCGCCCCATGGCTGCACATAACCTATGGTACTGCACAGAGCTCAGGTGCCGTGAGTGCTGCTGGTGTACACTGGGATAGGAAAAGTAATGTAATAGCACTGTATGGGCCACTGTGACACTGGTGGGGCTTTGAGGGTTTACTGGCTCTTTTTTAGTTTTTTGTAGTGTCTGTTCTTGGCAGCATCTTCACTTGTTCCTCTCTTTCATGCTCTTTCACGTCATGCATCCAACTGCACATAACTTAGGCTGTTTACCACCAAAAAAGCCAGTTTCATCCTGTGCCTTCATGTCCCCTGCAAGAACCCTGACCCTGTTCCTTCCACCCTTAACCAGGTTATTACTCTTCTGAGTCTTCAGGGAAGCAGTTAGTCTTCCCTCCCCTTTCTAGACAGTCTTCTTGAGGAAAAGGCTCCCTTGTACCCCTCTTCCCTCATCCTCCCAAATTTATAGGCATGATGGGGTCAGTCTGCATTACCCATTCTGCTGTTCATGGGAGCAACAAATCTGACTTTCTGCCTACCAAAACTAAGTCAGGCTGTTGTGGGAAATGGCAGCCTGCATGCCTGACACTTTTGTATTACGGAGAAATGCTTGCCCTAGGTTTGCTGCTTGTGTTTATTTAAAATTCTGGGACAGAGACTGAATAGACCCCTTTGTATGAGCTTCTCATCTGTACCAGTGGTCATAAAAAGTCGACAGTTGCTAGCCTGTAGTATGTGACACACTGGTTATTTCCTAATCACCATAAGCCAAGAGGACGTGAAAACTCCCCTGAGCGCCTCGGGAGATCATTGTGTCGAATGTGCATGCCCTGTAAAACTCCAGTCCTAGCGTTCTGTGGTTATGGACTTTGGCCTTAAGGATAATAGATTCTCAGACCATTAATTGTTTTTATTTTATGTCTCCGTTCTTTTAAAATCAAAATTTCTTGTTCCTTTTATGGGCTGCCATATATTTTGTTTCTGTGTACTAGGGAACAATTCTAGCACCAGGGATTGGTTTTTAGCAACATAATTAATGTATTTGGTGTCCTTTCTACTATAGTTTGCAACAAAATTTTGAATGCAGTAATTTTATCTCTGAAATGTATTGTTCCTTCTGATGGGTCCCAATTTCAGGAAGTGGCATGTCCACACAGGGCTGATTGACTGATCAGAAACAGTCAAAATATTTCCAACTTTTTAGTTATAATTCTGGGCTTATCTCTGGAAATAGCATGCGTAACGCTGTGATGCCATGTCTTCCCTAACTCTTTTAAAAATAAAATTATAAGAAAATTCCTTTCCTCAGGCATATAGAGCCTCCTACCGAAAGCAGAAAGCAAATACCATATTTTTGTCCTAAGCATGATTAAAAAGATTCTCTAAATGCTATATTTGATAATGCTCTACAGCTTAATGGCTACTTTTCTTGTTTTGATAGAAGCAGCAGAATAAATAGCTTTCTTAACGCCATGAAGTTTCTCCTTTAATTAAAGCAAACACCAGTATTCACACTAAGCAGTAGCTATGTTTGGTAAATGTTCAAACCAAATATAATATTTTGAAACAAGACTAAATGCAGCTTTCTTTGTTCCACATTTCATGTCTAAATGAGACGTTACACTGTTAATTCGCTGGTTGCAGATGAAGCAGTGTGCACCACATGTACGTGCTTCAGCTGCAGATTTTGAAGCTGGATGTAAAAGCAGCATTATTCTCAGTTTAGAGATGTAAAGCTTTAACTAAAGAAATTAATGACCTTTTCCAGCAAAGTAGGCTCAGACACTTAATGTGGGACTTTGGGCAGAGTTGAGGCATTGGGTTTTACAATTGCAGCTCTCTGCCTATCTGCTGGGTTACTCTGAAAACTTTTAAAATACATAAATCCTGTTCCAGGGACTATTGATGGGGTTTGCATCTGAACAGTTGGTGGATAAAACATTCACAAACCCTGGCACAGAGAAACAGGGAGTCTGGTAGATCTGACAGTGGCAAAGTGTGTTTACATGGCAGTGTGAGGTCTCCTTATGTCATGTTTTTGTCCAACTGCTTTCAGACGAGTTCACAGCCCCACTCCTTTCTCATTGCAGTCTCCAGCTGTGGTTGTAAGAGTATCCCTTCGTACAGTGACCTCATTCAGAGTACTGGAATCGGTGAAAGTTGTTGAAGGACAAATACATTTGAGGGTAAAGTTTTGGCTCTGCTTGAGTGAGGGCATTGGACTGGTTTGTTTCAAGAGCTCTGTTGCAATCTAAATGATTCCCTGATTCTTGACTTAATTTCTGAAGGCAGCAGCAAAGCTACTGTGATAGTCACATTGAAAAGTCATTAGAATCAAAATCCAGATGAGGATATGTATGCACACGTTAAGTCTCTACTGCATCCATTCCCCTTTACTGCAAGTATTATAAAATTCCCTTTAAATGGCATGATCCCACAGTTGGTCATTGGAAAAGAGGCATTAACTCAGCATTGTGAAGGGCAGAAAGACGGCATCCACAGTCTGCAGAGACAGTTGGAGGCCTTTAAGAGCAGGGTTACTCTGAGCGCTAAAACATCCCTGAGCTGACCCTTTTGATTCTTTCCCTTTTAGAGGAAGAAATGTGTCAAACTGGAACGTAACGGGCTTTGGTCTTCCATGGCTATGAAGTGCAAAATTTGTCCACTACTGCTAATAACTGTAAAGATATGTTTTAAAAGATGCCTGTGTTACTGTAAAAGTTGGTCAGAGAAACTCTCTAATACTCAATCTGGAGTTCTAGAAAGAGCATTCTTTATTGCAGTGCTGGGCACACGCAAGAATCATTTCAGAAAGGTGAGCGTACCCGATACTTGCTGACAGCAGCTGTATATTTAGCATGCTCATGCATATTCATAGCTTTTCTATGAACCAATTATAATATTTGCATCCTAATTACACATGTGCTTTCTTGCTGAGTGGGGATCTTTGGTGATCATCAATAGTCTTCCTCACTGTGTTTACTGAATGCTCGAGCACACTTGCAGTTAGCAGTTGGTATGTCCTTGCTTCTGTTCTGTTCCAGTCTCTCTCCATTCTGGGCGCCGCTCTGCTATCTTGAAGGCTAGCATCCTTGGTCTAATTTACTCTCTCCTTAGTTATCAGTCCCATGATGTTCCTTCCCCCATCAGCTGAACATTCCTTTCAATCTACGTGTTAGTAAGTTAGAACAGTTTGGTTTATTCTACTATGTTAAAGGTGCGCACACTAGTGTTAGTTTAAGATTTAAGGCTACAAGTATAAGCAAATATTTTAGGGGCCTTTATTCAGGAAAAGAACCCTTTAGAAGTAAAAAATATTTGACATCAGAAAATACTGTTTCCAAAGTGGCTTCATAGAACATTAAGTGAGAGATAAAAAAGTCATCCCATTTAAATATTCCCCATTTTGATGCTTTCCATGCAGTTTTAGATGATTAACCTTGAAGGTTTTTCAGTTCCTAATCTTCTAAGAGAGACTGTGAGTGAAGAGATACTTGGAAGGGTGGTCTTATTTTTTTGTGTATGTCACATTGTCTGAAACTCGTTTCACTATAGAGTACAAATGAGGTCAGATCCTGACCTGCTGTTGAAATAGTGTGTGTACTCCTGACTCAGACAGTGCCCCTGGGAGTTAAGAGGCATACCATATTGTTTTGCCAGTTTTCTGCTGCATCGGAACATATATTTCATGGGATATCTTTGTATGTGTGATATATTTGAGTTTCTTCGTATTTTTTTTTCCATCGGTCTGTCAGTATTTTCTGATTAGGGAACCTTGCTAACCATCCATATGTCATTGTCCATAGGGCTATATAAATGTGGTCTATGTTCAGTAGTTGAAGTTACTGTTACAGGATAGTCCTGACAGTGCACGGGGAAGAACCTGTGCATACCAAATGGCAAAATGTGCTAATATTTTATTTTTTTTTTAACAAAGCCATACTAATATACTTATCAGTAGGTTTCAAAATGCTTTCCTCACCTAATAAGCACTGTCTTATCCACACAGGTCTTAAAACTAAAGTACAGACAGTTTAAGCTGACACAGCAAAATAGGATTTCAGTTTTCTGTGTTAAGCTGGTCTGCTTCCATTGTAGTCAATGTTTTACCAGGAATGCTTTTTGAAGAGCTCACCAGTTTCCTTACATCTGATTTTATCACATTATCAAATATGGATATAGAAAATCATGAAAAATATGCTATTAGAAAATCATGAAAAATATGCTATTAGAGGAATTAGTGCAAAATCATTTAGTAAGCTTTCCCTTAAGCTTAAGTCAATCTATGGAATGATATTTTTGTCCTGTGTTCTTAGTATCAAACGGGATCAAAAAATATTTTCATATATTGTGTAATGCTGAATTAAGTTATTACAATCAGACCCTTGAGCTATAGGTATCTTTTGTTTAAGAAACTCCTTGAGCTGCCTATCAGTGTGTGCCAATTTGTAAGAAATAAGGATGAAATAAGATTATGGGAAGATGAGACAAATGTAATCACCACCCTGAAATCTCTCTCTCTCCACCACTGACCCAGACTGTCTCATAACTAAACTCCGCAATAGCATATTATTAAATATCCAAATTGCTATTTCATATTTGATGACATGATACAGTTTTTCCCTACATAAGGAGTTATTTCTCTCTGACCATCTTTTATGCTGGCGGCATAAGCTGCATAAGAGCAGAAGTCTCCCCTTTTCAGTGTGTTGATTGGAATTCTTTCAGTCTTTACAGTGAGAATGTTGTAAAATGCTCTGTATATATGTGTGCGCATATTATATTGCATTTTTCTGGTAGACATTTACCCATCAATATATACTCCCTAGAAGAAAAAGATGAGAATGAATGGTTATCCTTTTTGTTGTCTAGTTGCATGCTAACAATATAAAACCATTTTATACAACATGTATTATATGTATTTCTGAAAGTGTGAAACTGTTGTGTTCAGCAGCACTAACATCTAAGCGTCAAATAGTAGCTTTTCTTTCAAGTATTTAGCCTTGCGAAGTTCCCATAAAACCTTGAATCTCTAGTTTTCTAAAGTTTTCCCTAGGCTTTGTTCATCCACAGCAGCCCAAATGGTCATTAATGACATATGGTCCTTTCACGGCAGCAGATGTAAAGTAAGACTCAACCAGTCACTCATCTCCTAGCTGTTCACATATACCAAGCAGGCTTTGAAGCAATTTACATGATAGCAAAGGGCAGTGAGGAAAGGAGAATCTGTCTCCAAACCTGAACTGAATATGTAAGTGCTTTCCCTCCCTCCATATCCATCCCACCCCATCCCATGCACATCTGAACACGGGGTAGCTACAGACCTTGTTCTTATGCTCTCATTCAGGGCATGACATCCTTTTTCTCAAGCTGCCTACAAGTGGTGATAGTTTCCCAGCCTGGTAACTCGTGAGTTTGTATTTTATTAGGCAAGACCAGTTCTCTTCCATGCATTAAGTCCAACTGGTGTTTGTGGTTTCTTTCAAGACAAATTTTTGCTTTAGTACCAGGGAGTATGGAGACATGACAAGAGGAACTACGTCCGGCTTTAATTTACCATAAAAACACAGAACAGTCATGTGAAGTTTATTGAAGGATGAAGAGTGTTGAAATTGCTTGGTCCACAGGGAGAAAAGACTTCAGAGTATAATGTTCTTAATTGTTTCTAGAAAGGGGAAACTGAACTTTAAAATGTTCAAAAGGAAGCATGTCTTTTAAGTGATTTTAAATCACTGGGAGGCTTTAAAAAGTAATTTCACTGTAACTTGAGTTTTAATTGTCTGCTCCTTTCTCTTACTGTCATGGTGCTTTCATCCCGCCTGTTTTCCTGGAAGAGAGTGTTGTTATTACTGTTTATTTTAAGAAATCCCTGGAATTCGTCCTGCAGTGCAACAAAATTTCAGGGATGGATATGTTTTAATATTCTGTACTATGAATATTTTTTATATCTTTGCAATTAAAAAAATGAAGTTTTAATGACTCCTCTCCTATAAACCCTGGGCTGCTGCATTTCTAGCATAAGAAGCTGAGGACAGACAATGCCAGGTGCAGCCAGAATATTGCTGCAGCCCCACATCATATAATTTTTTTAGCGTTATTCAAATTAGTCTCAACACTCATAATTCTGTTGTTTCCTTTATTGCTGTTGTAAAGCAAATGGTTCTTTTATACAAATGTTATCTTCTGGCTATTAATTCAGCAGTTATTTTGGATGATGGCACTCCTGTTAAATTTAGGAATGTAAAACCTCATAAATATTTAAAAGTTTCAAACTGACATGGGAAGAAATTGTTTTTTACTTGCTTTGTTAATATCCTGTTGCTCAGTTCATAATAGATTTGGGATATATTGTTATTTCTTCACTGTTTGACAAAGGGTAAAACAATTGTAGTTGAGCAACTCCTTCAAGTGTTCTCCCTGAATTGTAACAGACTGGTAAAAGTGTTTGATTCCAGTAAAAAGCCAGGAAAATATCTGTTTTCTTTTAAGAGGGCAAAAAAATGTGAAAAATTTAATTAAAGCCCACTTCAAAGTTAATGAAAATGCAGCAGTAAGTTTGTAAAGCTACTTTCGATAAAACAAGTTCTAGTAGGTTTACTTACAATCAGGTCCTTCTCTTTCAGCATCTTTGTTATTAAAATGTCTTTCTAAGGACCAAACAAGATTGGCAAATGTGTTTCTTCCTTCAGAGACGTTCTATGAAGAGCACATTTACTGTGCAAAGAGTGTATTCATAGACTAAATATTAGCATACATCTCAAGTACCACCAAAGCTCTGAAGAATAATTGAATGATAAAAAGTCACAATTTTTGTAAGACCACAGAAGGTCTGGACAGCATAACCCCTGGGCCAGGATTCCTGTTTCACACCTAACCGTGTTTTCTTTCTTTCTTTACCTCAGAAGTAAATGCATAGCTTCTCAGTCAGATCTGAAAGGGTGTTAAGGTGGAACTCCCATTGGGATCATCTAGAAGTATTTCAAATGTTTCAATTTATATTAAATATATATATATATATATATGCTGAATTGATTCAGCCTGGATAAGTACACTTGCAGACAAAGTATGCAGTTAACAGAGCTTACACCTCTGCCTGCATGCTCCAGAGGTGGTTCAGCTGTGTCCTGGGATGACACTTGACTTAATGATTTGATGTATTTCCTATGTCCATTAGCCTCACTGGTGGAATACCATGACTTTTTGTGGTATTGGAATGCTCTCACTGGGTGTTGATTAGAAAAGGCTTTTATTCTAGCTAGCAAATACTTTAACACCACCGTGTTAGTACTCTTTTATGCCAGGTTTACACCAGTATACTTAAACCAGCTTAATCTCTGCATGAAGTAATTACTGAGATGGCATTTTCCCTTTGACCAGAAAAGCATTTTACATATCAGTAACTTGGAGTTAGGATGCACTATTTCAAATCACAGGTTTACAAAAAGGAAAAAACAGATAAGGTGATCACATAGAAGCTGTAACTGTGAAGGTGAACTTACAGTTACATGAACAAATTGGTATTTTATGCAAGTGAGTAGCTGGATGTGCCACAGCAGCTGAGTCCATGCAATTTTAACTAGTTCAGCATGGTTCAGCTCATGGCCTGTGGGCTGGATCCAGCCTCTTTGTGATGTTTCTACCTGACCCATCACCTTCTCACTGCGGGAGACAAGGAACAGATGCTCCTTCAACAAATGCAGCCTCCTCCACCTGCCCTCTCTAGGGAGATGAGTGGCAACTCTGAAGGGGTGCAAGGAAGGGCAAACAAGCCCAAGAGGGTTGTCAGCACCTCCGCCTGGCTCCTGCAGGTGCTGCTGCTGGGCCAGCCACAACGCATCTATGTGCACAACTGAATGCATTAGCCAGTCCTACATACTCAACTAGGTTTTGTGTACATGAAAAGCTCTTACAAACAGAACGAAAGTCTGCTGTTACATGAACAAAGCAAAATGTAAGGCTTTTGCTGTTGTTTATTGGCTTACTACATAATCAGCATATTGAAAATAAGTTTTGTTTTACTTTGAAAAGTATTTCTGCTAGATTTCTTGTATTACTCTGTTTTTTTTTTGGCTCTACAAATGTGTAGTAAGCAGTATAAAGCAAGGGGCACTTTATGCTTATGAATATAAAGACATTTGGATGAAGAAATTCTGCAGAGCAGTATATTTACTTTGCATTTCTGAATCGTAGCAATTAAAATTCCTAGCTGCTGGCTGTCCAGATGTTTCTTGCATTACAGCATTTTAATTTGCATTGGAATATATTGCATTACTGCAGTAGCTGTAAAGTGGTCAGCTCTCACAGTCTAAACGCTATATATGGGCTCAAGTTGGGATGGTGAGCATATTTCCTGCTCACACCAGGTTCTTCTCCTCCCCACTGTTTCTCTGCTCGTTAGCTTGACATGTTCGTATTTCTCCGATGAAGACTTTTATTGCTCAGCATTCAAATCAAGCAGGGAATGTATTGGCAGGTCAGAACTGATGTATGGATGGTTGTAAGAGTGACACAAAAAACAACCCCAAGTTTTGAATCAGAAGTTTTCTTTCCCTTTGGCATTTCCAGGCAGCAAACATCCCTCTGGTGTCAGAGCTTGGCATTGATGACATTCATTTTGATGATTTCTCGCTGGATGTGGATGCCATGATTACTGCAGCCCTGCGGATGTTCATGGAACTTGGAATGGTTCAGAAATTTAAAATTGACTATGAGGTAACCATCTGCGCTGCAGAGAGATCTGCTGCTTTTGTCTTGGCACTGCTCTGTCCGTTTGTACATGTTTTGTAACCCTGATACAATTTGTACTTCTCATTTCAGACACTGTGTAGGTGGCTTCTGACAGTTAGGAAGAATTATCGAATGGTTTTGTACCACAACTGGAGGCATGCCTTCAACGTCTGCCAGCTAATGTTTGCCATGTTAACTGTGAGTATCCAGCTACAGACACAATCCCACAGGAGCTTTTACTGCCACATTGCTTTATCTGTCTACACATTTTCCAGCATTTGATTTCTTTTCTAGTTATTATGATATTCATTCATTTCCAATAGAAGTGCAAGCGGAAGCTATTCAACTTAAGGCAGCACACACTTGGCAAAACCTTACAGTGTTTTAGTGACAGTGATATCCCAATCACATTAAAGTGACTGAAAACAGATGGCAGTCTTGGAGTGAACTTGTTATTATAGATCTTGATCTTACAAAAATGTTTTACTTTTGGAAGTCTTTGATTTGACATTTATTTCAGACTTTCAAATTGAGAAGCACAAAACCAAAGAAGATTAGAACCTCAGATGTATTTACTATGTTTATTACTTTCCTATCCAGCTTCATCTAAATAATTATAGAACATATTGCTTTAGAACATTTTAAGATTAACTTCCAGCAGAGGGCTCTAAGTGAATTTTGTATATCTGTCAGACACTGTAATATTTCTGGGTTTGATTAACATGTATCTCCATCAGTACCTGTAACTCCTTCAACACACAAGTAAATTCTGATGCAAGCTCCATCACCGTTACTTGCTCTTTCTCCCCTACCCCACAGCACCTTACTGCAATAAATAACCCATGTTTGGCTAATTAATTCTTGTAAATGTGTTGATATAAACCTCAGTGGTCCCTGATGTTTAATATTCTGGTTAATATGGCAAAACAGAAGCAACATGTCTATGTGCACACAACACTTACTGCTGTACTTTACATTTTGGGTTTGCCTTATCTCCAGTTAAAAATAAGAATTCAAGTTTTTCCATTTTTTCTTCATGTTCAGACTTAATGGCCAGAGTCATCTATTGTGAACCTTAAAGTGATCATGTTAATAGCATTTGTGCAAGTATTTATTTATGTGGAATATCATGTGCTTCTTCCCTAATTTTTATGCTCTTGTTGCTGGCTGGTCTCTGTGGCATGGTTAGCATTTGGAACATGTCTGCAGCAGTGGAAACCCCACAGCCTGTGCCATTCACAGCATCCGTCAGCACCGGTGTTACATGGACTTGAGACAGTCCATGGTTTCTTTCCTGCTCACAGAGCATGGGTTCCCAGCTGTCCTCCTCCGTTTGGCATATCTCTGTGGCAGAACTTTTTGTGTCAGGCAAGGAAAAAAGAAAATCGGTATGACACAAGCAGATGTGGGCTAGTGCTAGGCAAATCCCAGCTATATGGGTTTGTTTCTGTGAGCATTTATGGAGGCGTAAGAAAGTTCTACCACACAGCAGGAGTCAAAAGAAATCGAGGTGCTCAACAAGAGGGAAAGGTTGAACAACTTCTGGGTGTGAGGCTGCTCAGCTGACCAGAATTGATGTTTCACCAGACACTTTCTGATGGTCACTAATGAAATCTCGTGCTAATGTGTGGCCATCGGCTGGTTTTATAAACTTGACATGCTTTTTTCTTTTCAGTTATAGAAAAATGAAAAGGTTTTTACTCAGACGAGTAAGGGCAAAGTCAGGCAGCACCATTTACCTGGGAATTAAGTTAGCTCCTGCCAAATGCTGCCTCGGGGTGAGCAGCCCTCAAGCCTCACCCGTGAGGACCTCTAGGTGGAGCTCCGAGGCCACGTTTTGGGCAGGCTGTTCTTCGGTGGGAAACGCGCTCGCCCGCTAGGCATCTCCATCGCAGAGAGCTGCGACTTCACTGGCAGGCAGCAGCAAGAAAGCCCATCCATCCCTGCTGCTCCAGCAGCCACCAGCAAAAGCTTGCGAGGTATCAGCCATAAACTGTTTTCACCGTGGTTCTGAAAGCATAATTTCAGGATTCTTTTAGCAGTCGGCACAGGGATGCAACTGTCTATGGGAGGTGATCTGGCATTTTCAAGCCAAGCTCATTTTATTTCACATGCTTCGGTAATAAACTGAATGAGCAATTCCATGTTCAGGGCTGCATGAGCCCGTGGCATTGGACTCACCATGTATCCCATGCAACTCTGCTGTGACTCTGGCTGAGAACAGAGTAAGTTGAGTTTATGGCCTTGCTTACACTTTTCTCCCTTACAGAGGTAGGAAGACTCCTCTTGCCAAAAAAGCCAACACAAAAGAGAGAGTCAAGAGATTAGTAATGGCACAAGGCTTGCTCTTACTGCGGTTGTCTTGGGGGAACCATCCGAGGTAGTATGTGTCTTGTTTTTTCACTTACAAAAAGGGGAAAATTCTTTGACCCTCGGAGAGGGGCTCTGATGGTCAAGAAGGCAGTGTTCTGTGCAGTTATTGCACCCTATTCCTGATTTGTCTACACCAGTCAGCATGTTGCCTGCACCACAAATAGAAGCCAACAGGTCTATTTTAGGGCATTTACAGGTAGCTTCCATAGCACAGTAATGTCTGTAATGCAGTAGTCTCTAATGGCCCCCCCTGCTCCCACTGAATGCAGAAGGAAAATTCAGCTGGGTTGAAAAGCCAAACAACAGAAACCAAACAAAGCTTAAGCCAGTTGTTTCACACCTGGGTCAGCCCTCTGCATATCTACGGTATGTTCCTGTTTCTCAAAGTATGTATTTGCTCTCTCCGGTTAGAGACTGAGCGGTTGTAAACCCAGTCCTGCAAGCTGTACTTCTGTATTTCAGACTTGCCCAAATATTCTGAAGACAGGGACTGAAGCAACACTGCTCCTGCAAGTTAAGGGTATCACATGAGATTAAAGAGCAGGATCAATCCCAGGCTTCATTATGAATGCCTTTGCCTAACACAGTTCACATTGACACTTGTTTCAAAAAGTAAAAATGAACAAGTAGGCAATACAAAATTAAAATCCCATCTGGCGTGCTAATAACAAAGCATATAAATGTGGAGCAAGATATAATGAATGCAATTCATTTCCTCACATGAAAGAATGACCTCTATAACTCACTGGAGACTCTGCCACTTGTGAATTATGGGTCATTCCTTTTCTGGTGAAAATTACTGAGTTTTACTGCATGATCATCTCTAGCCATGTATTTTTTCTCCCTGTGTAAATTCAGAACATGAGGAATCATAATCCTGTGTTTTCTTACATTATGTTCAAAGCAGACATCCCCTTACCATAACATTGGTTTAAATGAATGTTTTTTTATTAAGTGAAATACGCACATTTCTCTCATGGACTCAATGACAAGAGTTTTGCTTAAATGTTGCATTTATTTTTGAGATATTGCTACTGTTAGTAAATTTCCTAATCAGCTTTCCTGTATTTCCAGTCTAGGTTGAATGCTTGAGTTTGATCAAAGCTTGTGCTATGCTGAAAAATATTTCTTACACCATCAATTTTATGTTTTCAAACTTCTATTTTAAGTTGTTTTAACTTAGCTGTGAACATCTCTAGATTGAAACTTGAACACACAGTGCACAATGTCAGTTACGGTTAATTCCTTTTTTAAAAATAGACGATGATTATTAATTGCTACCCAAGAGCAATGTTTAAAAAGTAAAAAGAGAAAATGCTCCTTTTTAGACAATTTCCTCTGCCTGGGTAGCTGTTACTGAAACTAAAAACAGCGATGCCACTAGGAATCAGGAGAGTCTCTTAACATGCAAGTTACTCTGTATACCAGTGGATTCTACATGAAAGAAATCATTTTTCCTTATATTTGACCATCTTTTCTGATATGTAAACTTTACTTTCAGCACAACTCTGAAGCTTTTGTAGCAAGTCCTGCACTGCCTCAATTCCCACTGAAATGCATTCCTGAGCACCCCGGGCATCTTGGCTCCCTGTACTGCCTAAATATTAACTATGGCCACTTTACAGACTATGAAAACAGAGGCTATTTGGATTTGAATGTGCATTTATTTAAGTAGAATTTGTGGTCTTCATGGTGAACAGAAGAGTTTTCACATGGTATTGTAGCAATTGATTGGCATTTCTGAGTGGGCTGTAAGTTCTACCAGGTATGGACATCAAATCTCACTGATCTTCACCATCTTTGTATCACCCTCTTCTTACCAGTGAGTGAAATTATACTCTATTGACAATCAATGGAATTCAAGATTTCTTAAGTACTATTAGTGTTCAGCCTTGGTTTGGTCCAATATAAATCTATTTTATATTTCTTTTATAAAATTTCATACTAACTAGATTGTGTGGCTAGTTGAGGAGTGTCACTGGAGAATGGCACTGTGAAAAGACGTGTTATGATTTTCCAACTCAGCCAGTTATTTCTGCAGGCAATATGTTCTTATGCTTCAGAAGAGTTGAAGAACCAGCTGGTTTGATGATTAGATGTGCAGCACCAAGGAGGTGGTGTCCCACTCAGGCTCCAGCACCTCCTCCAGACAAGATCTGTTCAGGATGCTTGAGGTTAGCAGTAACAGTAGTGTTTCTTTTCTGACATGGGGCAGTTCAGGAAGGAAAACTGCTGTGGCAAGTATCCACATGGAGAAGTATAGTGGCAAAAAATGTATATAGGATGAGTGTCCCCCGTCACATGGTCATATCTGGTCTGAGCTGCTCACGGGAAATTTCAGTACATCAGTTTTCAAAATTCTCTCCCAAATTCAAGTAGGTATCTGCAGCAGAAATATGCCAGATTTGCTCTTTGAATCATGTCATTTCATTTCGTATGTCCCAGATAAAAAAAATCTGTTAATAGTTCATAACAGTTCCATAGAGCATATTTTAGCTGGCTTCCATTATAGGTCTTTTGATTTAACATCTTGGCTGTCTGTGACACTAGGGATTGACTGAGTTGGTCCTCTCATGGTCGAAGAAATCTGTCTAACAACTCCTCTGAACTATAATTTCAAAATTAAATAAATTTTGTTTTTTATTTCTCTGATATAAAATTCCAGTTCCTGTCTTAGTGTGCAGTTATTGGTGTTTGTCTTCAGCTCTTTTTGCCTTTAGTGACTTCTGGGTAGCAGAGAATTGGCACACTGGAAATGCAACAGAGAGATAATAACAGATCACTCCAAGGATGTTATCTGTTCTGCTAACCGTCTAACATACAGCAGGGAATATAATATGACAATAAAGCATTTATCTTCTCCTTACTGAAACATTCATGGTATCAAAACAAAGTTGACTGTTGCTCGATGGTCTAACATTACTTATCGCTTTCGATACTGATAGTTACAGCTGCTATTTTTTTTCTGCCCTCAGACCGCAGGATTTCAGGAGATTCTAACTGAAATTGAAATTCTAGCTTTGATTGTGGGATGCTTATGTCATGACCTTGACCACAGGGGAACCAACAATGCCTTCCAAGCCAAGTAAGTTTTCTAATTCTTGTTGCTTTAATTTGCTTTTCTTCCACAGAAGAGCAAAAAGTGACCAGGATAAAGAATGAAGCATTAATTTCAGGTTTCCTAGGCCAAGGCCAGCTATTCTTATTCTTGTATGTAGTGAGGGACTAACGGTCTTTATCATTCTCTGTTCTTTTGGGTAATTGCTGGTTTGTTCTTTGTATTAGGCTGTGGAACTGACACTATGTATTGACATGTGGTACCAAAACTTGATGTTCTCTTCAGGCTGGTTGGAATGCCTGATGTTAAGCAAAAGCTGTTCAACTATTAAGAAGAAAATATGTAAAACTGAAATAATGCTTTCACAAAAAAAAAAAAAAAAAAACCAAACAAACCTTTCACACCAGTGCAGGCAAGCAGACATAAATTCCTAGCTCTGATACATGTCATGCACAGCAGGTGCCTGCAGCAGTTGTCTCACCACTTACCCTTCAGTTATGCAGCATGCAGTGTCCCTGGCTCATAGAAATGCCTCCTCCCTGACCCATCCCACACTCCAGAGCACACAGAGCCTGTTCAGAGACATGCTGCAATGGCGGGGGGAGGGGATTTGGGCACCAGAATGTGAAGCTGGATCTCAAAGGCAGATTCATACCTATGTGAAATCTTACTCTCCAGGCTGTTTTCAATTCTAAAAATGATTTTTATTCTATTCAAAGTGCTTGTAACCTGATTCACCTGCCATGACCTGACCATATTTTTACTGTCTAGTCTGCTGCCCTCAGATACAGTGAGATAGAAGCAGGCTGTGGAAGTTTTGAGGGTACTTCTTACTGTGGTGGTAAGGGAACTCCCTTAATTGAGGTCAAATTCTTTCCAAAATCCATGTTCCCTGAGAAAAGGGAGGGACATCAAAAAATATTCCCTGACAACATCCTGGCTGAGCTGTGAAACAAATCTGTCAGACACAGTGACTCCTCCAAATTCCATATCCTCTTGGTTTCCTAGGTCCTCTACAGTCAGAATAGAAGACTTTTAGGCTCTCTTGTCCTGCAGATCCAGTCATGTATTTTCAGCTTTGTGTGTTCTGCATTACTGCTAACCCTCAGTGTGATAGCAGAAAGTGGCCAAATGGTGGTCTAAATATACCTGAAAGGCAGGGTGATGTTCCATTAGCTTGTTTTGTCCTGCCTTTTGCAGAAATACTCTGCTGCACTGTGTGTATGCATGGGCCGCTGCATTTCTGGGGGCAAGTTGCCTCAGTGAACATTACTCAAACTGATGTTTCTGATATCCACTAAGCTGCCATTTCCTGAGCTATTGGTGTTGCTGCACAGTCTCAATGAAACAATGACACTGTCTGGATCTTCAATCACCATAGCAAGAAAAATCAATTGCAGTGCTCAGAAGACAGAGCTTATGGTGCAAAGGTTACCAAGCTCTGCTAGATGCCTTTCTGCAGCTGAGTCTTGAAGAGAATCAAAAAAGACGAGATGAATAGGAAGGAAGCTCAGCTGATTGATGTTTATGTTCCTAATTTAAAAAAAAAACAAGACCAAAGATTTACATTCTGTCTGTTTTAGGCTCTGATTAAGTTAACCACTTCTCCACTGTAACATTACACAACAATCTCCTTTGTGTAGAGGGGTGGCTGAGTTTAAGACAGAGGTTTCGGCACTAGACTGCTATCACTTACACTTCTTGTTTGACAGCAGAGTACAAAGAGGAGGCTACCATTTTACGACTCCATAAAGAAATTGCTGAAGACATTTAACAAAAGACAAACATTACCACACATGCATAAAACATCCCTGAAAACGGAAACTGCAGTTTTCATAACAGCACCTATGATTTATTCCTCTGACCTGACATAAATTTAAGCATCACATTTTCTTATTTTATCTTCAGTGTTCAATACTGCTGTTCTGTGTGATGAAAGTTCAAGAGGTATATAATGGAGGCAGTATCGCAGTAGTCTGAAATGGCTCTGTTATATATCTCAACACTATGTTCTCAAGGGATGTTTCCTGGATATCCTTCTTTCTAACATAGCTGGTTTCGATAATTAAATATCAATATGGTGCAGTTTTATAGTACATGCTCCTAGGAGCCTCTTTCTGTTTGTCTCTAGTATAATAATATCTTATTCTCATTTCTTTGGAAAAAAACCCCATGTTGTTGCTTTAGATCCCACAGGTGAAGTCATGGTGAACAGTAACTATTCTGACAATCCAACCCCATTCCCTCCTAATGATTCACAATTTTATAATTGTATTCTATAGATTTTTTGTTCTTCAAACTTAGAAAACCCACCTGCTCTGTGCATTCTGAAGCTAATTTTGGTTTAGACAATAAACACTGTCTAAAATGTTGAAAAAATTGAGAAAATACATTCCAAAAGATGCTAAACTTTACTTTTATATTCACTGTTCTCATTAGTGGGTTTTTGTTTACCTTTGTATTTTTTTAAGTGCACAATTTTACATGCAGACAGAACCTCACTGCGTTTGCAGTTGATTTTTATTGCTGTGTTTTGGCTTTTCTTAAGAGTTTGTAATCACCTATTGTAAGCCATTGTGTTTATAACTATTAAGAATTGAAAACAGTAGCAAAACAGCCACTCCTAGCTCAGGGATGTTACTGTTTGTCTTTAATGCACAATGGTGCGCCTGTACTGCTTCATTGCTGAGACACTTTGAAAGTTACATTACAAAATTTCATTCATTAGTTCCAGGAAAATCTTTAGTCAGCTGATAATATTTAGCACAGTCTGTAACATAAATGCTTTGTCTTTAAATTAGTATTTTGATCTTGTCAACTCTCTTAAGTGTGGTTGTTGAAATGGAGAGGGAGCATATAGATACGTGCTTTTGTTACTAAACTGTCTCTGAAATCTGCTTTGTAAGCAGAAGTGCAGTATTTGTTGACTCCTCATGTTCTGTTTCAGGAGTGGATCAGCCTTAGCTCAGCTCTACGGCACCTCTGCTACCTTGGAACACCACCACTTCAATCATGCTGTCATGATTCTCCAAAGTGAGGTACAAAAGCATTACTATTAATCTCACCGTAAGCTGTTGGGCAGTTTCAGCTGGAGAAAGGAAATACCACACACACTACCTTTTTAATGCCCTCTCCTTGAAGGATTATTTATTGGTTACCACAAAGGTCACAACTAGCACAAAATTAAGCAACTACAAATGCTGATCATAGAGCCCAGAGATTATATTTATCTCAATCAGCTAGGGGCAAGGCGAACATATCCTAATCATATTGTCAGCTTTTCTCAGCCTTCTTACATATATCCTGCTCAATGGTTTATATGTACGTGAAACAAGCTCTTATGTTTCCACACAGGCCTTGTATTCAGAGTGTCACAGCCATCCTTGACTGGACAGATTTAATTTATTTGACAGTCTTTCTGTAATCAGTAATTTCATGAGGATTTTACATAATTTTACTTAATTATTTAGGAAAAAATATCAGTAATATCGTGCTGTCTAAAGTACACTAGTTGTTTTGCAGATAGATGTAAACAACATAGTTCTTGCTCAGGATAACTTACACGTAACAGCAATGAGCATGCACTACCCCAGATATGTAGTGAGAAAAGAAGGATGTGTTTTCTGATTTTACACAGATAGCTTGTTACAAAATGCATCCAATATATATAAAAACAACAATGTTATGCATGCAGCAGACTTGGAGACCATATGCTGATCTGCAGTAGCTTTGAAGAGCATCTGGGAATGTCCCGTAGTCACAAGTGGAGACGGGGTGATGGCTTTCCCTCTGTGTACAATGCCACAGAGATTAGCCATGGGACTGTGGCTTTTTCTAGACATTATATTTAAAAAGTAAACATAGGAAAGGGGAGGACTGGCATGAGATCTAAACAGCTCAATCTGCTCAGTCTAGACTAGTTTGTCTAAAAGGTGATCCTAGGAATTAAATGGTTCCTTACACTACCAGGGAAAAGCATAAGAAAAAGCAGCATTCCAAATTTAAACAGACTGGTTTAGAATAGGAAAAAAGAAGGTTTGTTTTGTTTTTCTAAACCAATCGGACTGTCCAGTCCCTGGAACAAGCTTTCCTGAGAAACACTGATTTCTCTGGTTCCTGAAATCTTCATGCTAACTGAATATCTCTCTGAAGACAGGCTCAAGTCTGAATACAGATGCAATTCAAATACAAGTCCTCCCCTTTGACCATTCAGTCCTCACCAGGTCCTCCTTTCTAGATCAAAAAATAAAACCTACGTGATTTTTAATCCAATAGATTCTGTTTGTTAATGGAACACTGCACTTCTTAGTTTGGATCCTACAATGTACTTAAAGATACACCAAGATTCACTTAAAAATTCACCAGCTGAGCAGTTGGTGAAATAAACTGAAATTAACTTATATCCTATTCGCTAATAAATAAGCTTTAGATTCTGAAATCCTTCTCAATATTCAGGTGAAAAGAAATAATAATTTGTCGCAGTGAAGACCATCTTTTATGAATGGCAAAATATTTTTTTAGTCCAAACACTACATGATCTATTAAAAAAATACCATCTCTACCTCCAGACCTTATCTTGACTACGTCCTCAGACCATCACAGTTACAACAATCCTGCTGCTGCAAAATTCTTGGGTTTAAGGGCATTTTAATTTTCCTAAGCAGTAGGTGGCACTGCATACTGAATGTGTGCATTACAGTGCTAACTACCACCAAAATAAAACTCTGTTTAGCAAGAACCTCATTGTTTCTACAGGTGATTAGAAAAATAGAAAGGGTAGTGCTTTTAATTATGTGAATTTAGTTACCTGTGACTAATGTCACAAAGATCACCTCTTAAGCTTGCTTACATTTAGAATTTTCCATTAAATTTATATAAGTTTATTTCCTCTAGGATTTCGTAAATTAGAAGATCTCTGCCCCTCTCAGTCAGAAATTCAGTTACAAATGGACCTTCCTGCTCTCAAATACCAATATTAAATAATTTGTTTCATTCTGGCCTCAGAGCACCTTTCAAATTCTTAATCCATGATCCCTTAAGAAGTAGCTTCTTTGGCCTACAAAGGGCATTTAAACTGCATAAAGCTGTGGGTTTTCAGCCTGCATAGGGAATGCCTGTATGCACTGTAAGGCAATGCAGTAATCGGCAGAGTGAGCAAATGGACTGTTTTGAATGAAAAACTGATTTAATGTCTTTGACTGCTCTAATAGCAGTTTGTGTGCCTACAAGCAGCAGCACAGATAAAACTATTAGGAGCACAACTCAAAAGCTTCAAGGCACTGCTCTCCAAAATATTTAATAAGAGAAAAGACTGAGATGTGTTCACAGTTTTTCCTCATAAACTGAATCTATGCAGGGTCAGAGGAAAGAGTAAATCTTTCCTCAAGAGGCTATAATTTCAGCAAAGTTTAGAAAAACAGTCCAGGCACTTGATTACAATTGTCAACTCTTCCACCCCAATGTAATCTCAGCAGTATTAACATTATTATTTTGTCATAGTTTTGCCATGAATCAGAAAAGGCCTCTGAGAGAGGGAAACAGTAGACTAAAGAGTTAGAAAGCCTTTTAAAAACCTGTATTGATTGCTAGCACTTTACCTCTTTTATCTCTTTCATTATAGGGTCACAACATCTTTGCTAACTTGTCCTCTAAGGACTACAGTGACCTTATGCAGCTTCTAAAGCAATCGATATTGGCAACAGACCTCACTCTGTATTTTGAGTAAGTATTGGCGTTTCTAGTATTTGACAAATGAAAATTCAAAGAACTTACTCTAATGACCTATTAAATACCAATAAGGATATATAATATGAGAAATTAGTGTTTAGCTGTGGTTGAAGAGATTTAGTCTAATACTTAGTATATCTTAGGCTAACAGAAATATCTCAAGTGTCCAAGTAAGTTTTGCTTTAATGCGTAACATGTCTGTATCAACAAAAAGCAAGTGAAATCCTAGGCTTATACTTCAAAGTAATCCAAGGAATCAGTTACAGCTCAGTCCCATAATTCTTCTGTCCCTTCTGTGATCATTTCTTCAGGCATGTAGAAAATCAATGACGTTTTAGAATTCTCTTCCACCATTCCAGAGTTTCTAAACGTGTA